>JAMFLO010000161.1:0-30619 GCA_027475765.1 Paralagenidium karlingii
TTGTCAAGGCGTCTCTCATGCTCGAAGCACTGAGCATGATCGAGGTTTCTCTCATGTTGGAGGTGGCCAACATGATCGAGGTAGCTCCTGCCACGAAAGTAGTCGAGGCGACAACTCCATTGAGATTGTCGAAAGAGTTGGCGACGAAAAGCCAGGCGCTCCAACTGATGTTGTTGCGAGCAAGAGAACAACAGGCGTTGAGGATTCCGCTGTTGATTCTGCGTCCACGTACTCAAAGAAGTAGTATAGAGCAGGATGTTTCGCAGAGGGTTTTTTATATGACCCTATAGATTTCACCTAATCACCGATTCTTTCATTCTCATGAGTCATCTTTTTCAAAAATTTCCGAAATTCTTAACTCAGATAAAAAGAATTTGATTTAACGGTTTATTAACGCTCAAAGTGTTTACAAACATGCAGCAGTCTACGTGTGGAAACTACAATATTTAACTGTCTCAGGTCAGTTTACAGCATTAATGACCTGAGACTAATCAATCACACGACTTACACACTCTCAGAATACAGTGCCTATTTATTTATGGTCTCAATTATATGTGCTTTAGCCGTTTCATTCATTTTTAAGCTCTCAACATACCACAGAATTGAAACGAATGAAAGGAATACGAATGAGTCATTTGCATGTTCTCATTGATTGTATAATACAGTGATTTTTCTATTTTCACTACTTTTATGTTCTATTATCCCATTCACCGATTCATAAGCTCTCATCATGACTCAGAGCTGAAATGAATGAAAAGTATATGCATCAAGCTATGTCTCTTTCCAGTATTCTTTCTCTAAGTTAGACATTCTGTTCTTGTTTATGAGTCTAAGGTTATCTTGGATCTCCCAAGTTGGATCTTCAAATCCTTTCCATTTTACCAAATATCTATACTTGTTCTTGTATTTCTTGTGGTCTAGTATATCTTCAACTTCCCAAATCTCCTTGTTTTCAACTGGAGCATCACTTGATGATTCATTAGTTAGTTTAAGATCATTTGGCGACTTGTATAGTACATGGTTATTCTTAGATCTGATATGAAACTTATATCCATCCATTCCTACGATTTCATACACTGCTTTACTCCATCTAACTGATTCCTTACTAAACTGATTCTTTGGCTTGAGTTTGTATAAAGCATTGTCTCCTACATTAAAACTCATTCCGACTTGTCTAACACATCTTGATTATGCTGTAGCTCTGATTTGATCACATCTCCTTTCATTTGGTGTTGCCTTAATTGTTCTATGGTAAGTATTGTTGTAGTTGAAGATGATATCATCAAGAAATCGTTGAGTCAGTGTTCGATTCTCTAGTTTCATCAGTCTTTGTTTAAGAGTTCTATTAAAACGTTCAATTTTTCCCATTGTATTATGATCTCCTGGCTCATTATTGTAATGCTCAATTTTCTTACTCTTGAAATAGTTTTGGATAGTAGAATTCATAAATTCACTACCATTGTCACTAGAAAATATCTGAACGTTGTTGTTCTCAGTAAGGTACGTGATTGCTTTGAGAATAGATGAAGAGCGTTTACTTGAAACAAGATATGCAAGTCCTATACGAGAATTGATGTTTATTGCTGTTAGGATGATTTTGTTACCGTAAAACATCAGATCTATTTGCCAGGAATTTGGGTTGTGAGAAGTGATAGAAAAGTCATCAAATCGTTTTCTCTGCTCTTGAAATCTTTGTATATCTTTCTGTGTCTTATACCACTCATTTATTTTTCTTATCGTTATTGATTTATCTAATACATTCGCCTTTTCATAGAGCTTTCGTGCACTTATATAACCAGTTCTCGTATCGTAGTATAGCTTCTTCAATACCTCATCCATCTCTGACACGTATATAAATGTAAATATAATTCTATCAATGTAATTTTTATTTAAACCCCTGGAAAATGATCTTGAGGGATTATATCTGAGGAGTCATCATGTCAAACAGGTTATAATATTTTGCCGTCTGAATCTAATCGTACCTAATGGAAGATGAGATGTTGTTAGAAGGTGGATGGAGAATTATGCATGTTGTTGGAAAGGAAATCGCCAGAAAGAAGCAACATGGTGACGTTGTGGTGTGTGTTGGTTGGAGTGAAAGGAAGCGCGTTTCCTGTGAACATCGAGACGACCAAGTCTGTGGGGGAGCTGAAGGATGCGATCAAGGGGAAGAATGAGAACGATTTGAAGGGTGTTGATGCGAAGAACTTGCAGCTCTTCCTCGCCAAGAAAGGCGACGCGTGGCTCGATTCAAGCTCAGATGATGTGAAGAAACTTAAGAAAGGCGAAAAGACTGCGACAATTGAAGAGCTGACGCTCAAAGATAAAGTGCTTGATGAGCAAGATGACATTACTGATCTTCTTGTGGGTATTGCACCGCCGGCAAAGAAGGAAATTCACGTGCTGGTGGTGATTCCTGCCGACTCTCAAGGTGCGAAACGCGTGCGAGCTGAAGAATGGTTTCCTGAAGAGAGGAAGACGAAAAGGCGAAGCACAGGAAATGGAAATGACCAGCCAGCGGGCTCAGGCATCACAACATACTTTGAAATGAACGGTTTTCCTCCAATGGCTCATGGTATCACCGACTACACAAAGATACTGGAAAGAGACTCATATGGTGTACTCTTCGAGGAGCTGATGAGTAAGACGAAGACTATGCTTGGGAAAAATGCAGATGCGAATCTGGTCGTGACTGGAAATCCAGGAACGGGAAAAAGTCGTTTCTATCTCTACTGCGTGTTTCGACTCATTCGAGATACTACAAGTTCCGTTGTTGCTGGTCTTCCTCGCTTTCAGCTTGTACTCAACTTCGACAATAAATATCACAAGTTTTTGTCTGAAACCAGCGAGTTTTGCGAGCAAGATCAAGACAAAATTTCAACACTTCAGGAAGCGCGAGATGTCGTTCGTCTGGTTGAAGGGAGATCGTCGATCCTGACGGGTTGGAAAGGGATTTCCATTTTGTTTTCTTCGCCTGGTCTTCCTGGAATCAATGACTTCGCGAAAGTGCACTCGACCGAATACATCTTGCCAATTTGGAGCTGTGAAGAACTGATGGAATACAATATGCTTCTTGATGATTCTTTAAAGCTACCAATGGACCTTTTGATGGAAAGATTCAACAAATATGGCGGCATTCCAAGATTCATTTTTGAAAATACCGAAGTGTTCAACACTGAAAAGCTGGACCAGGCGATTTCTTCTTTCGATGCTTTGAAAGTTATTGAAATGGTGAAGAAGAAAGGCAGTGTTCGAGAACGGAATTACAGCCATCTGGTACTTCAAATGGTCCCTGACTCAAGCAATTTCGAAGCTAGCTTCCATCTCGATTTTCTGTCGAACTATATTGCCGAGCAAATCGTGGCGAAAATTGCAGATGATAGCCTGGAAGCCGTTTCTCAGTTTGCAATTGCCAATCAGAATGATGATTCTGGAAATACGGCGGCTCTTCGCGGAAGAATTTATGAGTTCATGTGCCACCGATGCTTCAAGTTATCTCAGCCAATCGAGTTGAGGTTTCGTTCGTTATCATCGACTCGAGAGCTTGTTTTGAATATTCCAGCAGACTTGAGCATTGTACGCTTCAGGAAGCTGGACGAGATCACCTTTGCTGCGAATTGTTGGACCTACTATCAGCCCATCTCAAAGAGATTCGGCGCTCTTGATGCTTTTGTTGTGGATTCGACCAATTCGAAATGGAAGTGCTACGGCTTACAAATGACTATCAATAGTGATCATGGAATCAAGGTGCAGCCAATGAGTGAATTTCTGGAATGGCTCAACGGACGATGCGATTTCTTCTATGGATTTCTTGTTCCGAGCGAAATCGCACGCGACTATCAAGTACAAACGATGAGAACAAAGAATAATACTGTTCACCAAAGGCCAGGAAGCTTATCCAGAGTACACCAATTTGTTGCTGCGCTAGATCCGTTCGTGACGGCATTAGTTTAATGAGTTTGGATGATGGTGTAGAGAGGAAGAAATGCAGGATTGCTCAACGGTTAATCAACCTTTATCAGATAGACTAATTAATTTATTTATTTTCGGCGAAGTGTTTCCTCACATAATGTAGGGAGGATTATATCGGTGAAGGCATCGAAGCAATCACAGTGATTTCCGATATAGGTTATTTAACTTAATTGTAACTGCAACCATATTAACATACTCATAACAAATACTAACATTTCAGATATTGACTCATAACTACTATCCGTTATTTAACATTTATCGGATACATAATTAATTAATTTCATTTTGAAGATTAAATATTCACCTATATATAGGTAGAGGAAATTTTCTGAAAAATTAATTAATTAATCCAGCGACCTTTTGGAAACACATTGAAGATTAAAAATATCTACTCATATATAGACCCAATATGAAGACAAAACATCTTGATGCTATGCGTGAACTGAGAATCCCAATTAAACAATGGGGCTCTCATTACAGGATTAAGGTTCAGAATAGAGCTGGAAGAAACATCTACATCTCTAACGCTACTACTAAATTATATGGACCTAATTTCTAAATCGTATAAGATCAAGAAAGAGAAGGTTGAGGAATATATATTAAAGGAAAGAAAGCAACCAATATATAAGAAGCGTAGTAATAAAGTCATGGATACTCACTTATACAAATATATCAACACTGAAACATTCTTTAATAATCTCAAAGATATTCTTGACCATCAAAGCAAAGCATATAAAGAAAATGTTCAACTTGGCTACACTCTCATCGATGAGAGAGACTGTAGCGAGATTGAATATTTTCCAAACACCAACACGTATATCTTCCCAGAACCAATTGCTATAAATAGTAAATATGATGTTCAGAAAAAGATTATCCACCACTTAACATCACAAGACTTTACCGACAAAATCAGTAGACCTAGAAGTGGTTTGAGACTGAAGGATATTTCAGCGTTCAAAACGATCATATTTTGGAGGAATCAAACTCTAGGAGATTCTTCTGACATCATCATTCCTGAATGTATCTCGAAAAATCGCTATATCGTTAATTTCACAAAACCAAATAACAAATGCATACTTCATTGTATTACTTATCATTTACAAGGAGAGCATAAAAAAGATTACAGATTCATCCAAGCTTTGGTAAAACAAAGATTCAAAGAGTATTGCGACTTCAAGAAGATTGACTATTCTCTCAAAATTAAATCATTTGAAGGCGTTGATATCTTTCAGTTTGATGAGTTGGAAGACTGTTTCAAACTGAAGATCAACGTTTTCGAGATGAATGTTGATACTAATTATGTTCAACAGATTAGAGAGTCAACTAAGAACAACGATAACATAATCAATATTTTAGACTATAAGGGACATGCCATGTACATCACGAAGCTAAGTATGATTCTAGGAAATTATCCATGCTCAAAATGTAATATGGCGTTTTCCTCATGTAACAAGCTCAGAGCTCATACACAGAATAAATGTGAAGTACATACATTTGAATCATTCCCTAAAAATCCAACTCTATATTAACCTAAGGAGAACAACCTAAAGGTTCTGATTGAGTACTTGGGACTAAAAGATATTACTCATTATCTCGATCATTTCATTGTTTACGACTTTGAAGCTATCCTGGCTCCTACAGGTATTGAACATGGAAAAAATACAACGTTTGAGAATGAACATATCCCTTTGAGTGTTTCTATCTGTGATAGCTTAACAATGAACGTGAAATGCTTTGTCAACGAAGATCCAAAGAAACTACTTGAAGATATGTTTGAACTAAGTAATAAAATTTATGAACATAACTTTTATAACAAGTTCAAACCATTATTAAAGGCATACGAAGAAAAAATCAACAAAGCCAGTTCAGAAACTAAATCAGCCATAGAGAAACGATACAAGACGATCCATGAATTATTAAAGCAAGTTCCTCTTCTTGGCTTCAACAGTGGAAAATATGATCTAAACCTGGTAAAGATGAATCTGGTAAGCGTTATCGGACCAGAGAACATATTAATGGTTATCAAGAATCCGGTTTATATCTGTATTTCTACTTCTAAGTTCAAAATGCTTGATATCTCCAATTATCTTCCAGCTGGTACGAGTTATGAATCTTACCTCAAAACGTATCTCGGAGAATGACAATGCACCGATAAGACTAGATGCACCTGTGAGCTATCAAAAGGAAAATATCCCTACGAATACATTACAGATTACAATAAACTCAATGAAACAAAGCTCCCACCAAAGAAATCGTTTTATTCTTCACTACGAGACACAAATATCTCAGACGAGGACTATGAACGAATGAAGTTTGTTTGGAAGCACTATAACATGAAAACGGTAAAGGATTTGCTCATTTGGTACAATAATCTTGATGTTTTCCAGTTCGTCAAAGCCGTCATCAAACAACGAGAATCATATGAAAGATATGGTTTGGACATGCTTGCTGATGGTGTTAGTTTACCCTCTTTAGCTGAAAAGTCTTGTATCAAACTGCTTACTCTGATCTTGCAGAAATCCCAATAAATCCTACTACACCTTTCTCATTTCCTGAGTATAAGTCACTTGGATACAAAGCGCAAGATGAAAAGGTTAGTAGTGAGTTCAATTTGACCATCAACCATCTGAACAAAGTGCTAAAAACCCAAAACTATCTCTGTAAGTATTGTAAGTGTCAATTAGACGAATCTAATGCATCGGCTGATAGATTCAACAACAAAAAAGGTAATATTGACGGAAATATCAATATCAGCTGTGTCAACTGTAACGTAGCTCGTAAAGATATGAACGTTCATAAATTTATGGACATGAAGAAAATAGAATACAACAAGAATAAGCTAGTCTACTCAATAGATGAAGAGAATAAAGAGATTTACCATAAGATGAAGGAGAACATTGCAGGAGGTCCAAGCATCATATTTAATCGCTATGCTAAACGCTATGAAACATACATCCGCAACGGTGAAAGATTGGTGAAGAAGATTATTGGATATGATGCAAATGCTTTATACTTATGGGCTCTAGGCAACGAGATGCCAAGACTGTTAGAAAAGTTTGTATTGAGAGTAACCAGTTCTACGATTTAGAAGTATTGAACGGAGTTTATGAGATTACTGAGAATAAGAGAAAGATTAGACTGAACAACCCCATTCATTTAAGCATTGCAATCTATCAACTTGCCAAGCTCAGAATGTTTCAGTTCTACTATGATTGCATTGATTTCTACTTCGATAGATCAGACTTCCAATATCAGGAGATGGACACTGATAGCGCTTATATTGCTTTCTCGAGTGATCGTCCATTCCCGAATTTGATCAAACCAGAACTTCTTGATCATTTTGAAGAGAATAAATACAATTGGTTTCCTAGAGACTACAACGATGAAGTGAAACGATTTGATAGGAGAACACCTGGTTTGTTCAAGGAAGAATGGCGTGGAGACGCAATGGTCTCTCTGGCAAGTAAAAACTATATATGCTATCGTCCAGACGAGAAGCATAAAGTAAAAGAATCACAACAAATTGGCAGAAGTTCTTATTTCTTGAATCAAGATGGCTTTGAGTCAGTTGTCAAGGAAAGAATCACTCTACAAGCCACAAATAAAGGCTTCAGGGTTGATAAGCTGAATCAATCGATTATCACATATACTTAACAGAAACAAGGAATGAATTACTATTATGATAAGAGAAGAGTTTTAGGTGATGGTATCTTTGGATTTGTAGGATATAAGTGCGGAATTCGACTGTTGTCGAACGAAAAACTGACAGCAGCAGGACGCCACATCTCAACAAAATATCGCAGCGTTCGTCAGAAAGTGCAAGATGGTCTGCTCGACGTTGGATTTGTGCCGACAGAGCAAATGTTGCCGACATCTTCACGAAGCCACTCCAGAAAAACAAGTTTGTAATGTTTCGCAAAAGGTTGGGCGTGATGACCATCAACCAAGCGAAGTAATTGTGGTAGATTGAGTAAAAGAGTGTGAGTTTTTCATCCAGAGTGTCGCAAGAGGCATCGTCTTGTGAGGAAATGTTGGA
The DNA here is from genome assembly GCA_027475765.1 of Paralagenidium karlingii. Taxonomy (NCBI): domain Eukaryota; phylum Oomycota; class Peronosporomycetes; genus Paralagenidium; species Paralagenidium karlingii. The sequence goes on from JAMFLO010000161.1 coordinate 8,009, forward strand.
GAATCAGACAAGTACCGACAATCGAGGTCCCGTCAAGATCCCACTGGTCTGGAGTCATCTGCAAGATCTTTGGCAAGACTCTGGCCTCGCGCCCACTCATGGTTTTCTCACGTCAATGCATAGAGATTTGTTGGACGAGCAGCAAGCGATAGATGTGTGATGCAACAACAAAAGACTCACTTCTTCTTTTCCCCTCCAACTCAACAATCGTTTTGTTCTTCTTGCTCCCCTTGTCGGGGACAATCAACATTCACTTCAAACAGAGTGACCCCAGTTCCAACAGCCACAGAGAATGTACAAGTCGTATGATCGTGCTGCAGTTTGTTCTCAGTCATTCAAAAAGCATTGGCGCTCATGGCTGCATGCTGGTTTATCCATTGCGTACGAAGTCGCACTCGTAGTGTGTCACTTCGTGGCTTCGGTCCACAACCCGGCAGCGAGTGTTCACTGCAACGCCTTGTTTGCGCATAATTACACTTGCTCGGTCGTCAACGTCAACTGCTTTCGACACCAACTCGAAGGATCTGGCAATGAACTGACCCACGTGCCTCAACAATACAATACCCAAGCACTCACGTTTGTCATTTTGTCCCATTGCTCTGCGCAGGAGATCCCTGCCTACATCCAGCACTTTACCGAGCTCGAAGGGTTGAGCATTTTCAACTCGGCCCTCGTGCGATGGGGTGAAGAAGCTGCCATAGACACTAGGTTTCATCACACGCTGAACGCCATCATGATGGACCTGGTCAACATGAGTGCGATCCCACCAGGCATCCTGAGACCAAATCTTCCACCGAGTTTTTTCGACTTTGAAATCCATTTCTCCAGTCTGACTGCATTGCCGGTCGACCTTGGTAGTCGGTGGGTCAATGTCAACTTGCTGCACCTCGAATTCTGTCAGCTTCAAGAGCTGCCAACGAGTCTTGCAGCAATGCCACTGGAGTTCTTTTCGCTCGTCTGCACCACCAGCAACTCTAACCTGTTTTTCATTTCCAACAATCCCCTCCAGTCGCTTCCTGACACACTCGGGTCCACGACGCTCTTGGACTACTTTGCGGTCGAGGACGCGCAATTGAGGGCTATTCCGCAATGGGTCGTTCAATTGGTGGTGGATCGCGCCAACAATGGACAACCGATGCTTCACTCCGTGTACCGGACTCCCTTTTGTGATGCTGCATCGACAAAGCCAAACCTTGCATCACTCGATGGAGACGCATAGCTCATGACGTCGTACCGGCAAATCACGTGTGCTCAGGACATTGGAAGCTCGATCGGAATGGTTCCGTATGTTGATCTCAACGGAACTGCAAGTGTGAGTGAGTGGCCCACCCTGGCTCTCAGTGTATTTCCGCCAATGGCTTGGTATCTCCGAGCTGGTGCAGAGAGGAAAAAGGATCAAATGGCATGTCAACAAGTAGCACAGCGGTCAACACGAAACGTTGATATCACTTAAGGTGTTCATACCAACGGTACCACTAGCAATACCAGCACGATGACGACTAACTATTCCAGCAACAGCAACAAACGCTTTCCAAGGAACCCAAAGCGATGGTCTTATTATCAGCTGCAAGTCCATGCAGCAGCATTTACGTAGGACTGACCCCTGCACCCGAGCCTTTGGAGCCCTCGCGTGCACGTGCCACATCCAGATTGCCTTCGAACCACCATTGCCATAATTGAACAAAGATCACCACAAACACCAGAATCAAAGAACCAAACACGTTGGCCGTGAACGTGGCCGCCGTGTGATCCCATCCAGCATACTCGGAGAGGCTCATCTTGACCATCGGAAACAAGTTGCTCATGATCCACAACCCAAAGAACGCCGCCGAAATGTAATTCCACGGTGCCGTCGCATTCTCATACTGGAAAAAGCGCATCAACCCGACAAACTCACTCACCAACAGGATGAAGAACATGAAGACGTTGGGAACTTCGGTCCACGACGTTTTCTGACCGGCACCCGTGTTGGACCAATCCTTGTCTTTGCCGGTCAGTCGTGCTTGAATGGCTTCTGCAATGGCCAACAAGGTGACGAAAGCATAGGAGAACCACGTTTGTTGAGCACGCCACACATCGTTGTTGTCGACGGCACGATTTGCCAACAAGTTGAGCACCCAACGAACCATCATGAGTGGCATGAACGAGTAAATGAAAGCCGTGCCCCACGCATAAATAGGCGCCATCCCCGTGCACAAGTAGTAAATCGAAATGGTCACGTAGCACAGCGCAGGAATCGACCCAAAAGGATACAACACGGAATCGAAAAAGAAAATCTTCCGTGGCAACGCAAGTTCCGGCTTTGGCTCAGGTGCAGGAACGCGTGGAGCGCGCCAATCGGGATCCACTTCGGATTCATTCTTCATCAAGAGAATCTGCACCGCACCTTTGGCCCAACGCTTTCGTTGGCCCATGGAAGCTGCAACGGTTTCTGGCACAGCACCTTCACAGAGTCGGATCCGGTCCTTGGGTTCGCCCTGAAAATCTTTGCGGAAGTACACCGAGTCCCACCCAGCGGTGTGCAACACGTTACCCGTGTAGGCATCTTCGGTTTGGGTACCGTACTGGATGCCCCCAATGGAATCAAAGGCCTGACGCCGGAACACCGCATTCGTGCCAGCAAACGCGGCCGAGTCAAACCCATCACGACCGCACTGCACGGCATCAAAGAAAATGGTGTTTTTATGACCACAGGGATCGCCCATGACCGTCAATTGTGGCGTATCCTCGAAATACTGCGGTGTCTGCACGTACGCGACTTGGTTCCACGAGATCTCATCCGAATACTGTCGGCCACTTCCATCCATGGCTTCGCCCTCGGAAAAGAAAAACGGCAACACGGCCATGAGGAACTTGCTGTGGGGTTTCATATCGTTGTCCAGAATCAACAAGTATTTGCCATCTGCACACTCGTTGAAAAGCGCATTGTTGATATTCCCGGCCTTGGAGTGGTGAACTTCGGGTTTCATGCGACCGATAAAGGTGACCCGCGGGATACCATGGTCGCGGTAGTCGTAGTCATCGGAAAGGGACCCCACGGCACAATCACGACGTTGAACACTTTTTTCACCTTCTTTCTTCAGTTCCCGAACGTAGGAATGCTGTCGACGCCACGACTTGAGCGACGCATCGTCTGCCACAGGACCGACCACCCGTTCATGCATCATTCGTGCCACATCACCTCGCAAGTCCCCTGCGATCTCGATGATTTTGGTGTTGACCGAGACCTTGAAATGGTTGTTGGCATCCCACACGGACCGGGTGTACCCGTCATCCAGAATGAAAATATGCAGCAACTCGGGTGGATACTGCATGGCCAAACAATTCTTGAGCGTACGCATGCTGTCGGTGACAGGTTCCATGTAATGGCACAAGAACACGTCGACGGTGGGCCATTGCTCCCGTGGAAGTGGCGGTTTAAAGTCATGCAGAAAGCGCGCACCACGACGGATGGGGCGCCACATGCTGAAATTGAAAAGAAGCCCCAGGAAGAAATTCAACACTTCGGAGAAAACCATCAACACGTACATGATCCAATTCCCGATGGGCGTGTCACGAATGCAGTATGGTTCCCCCGTACGCAGCAACACTTTGGACGAGTAACACCCTTTACGAACCGAAGGTTCCAACGAAGCACATGGCAGTTGAGGTGCCACCGCAGTGCATGGTGTTTCACGCGGATAAAACATGAACAAGTAAATCAACCAGAAGATACCAGTCGCACCAGAAAGAAAGTAAGTCACATGGAACAACCCGGATCCAGACACACGATACTTGCGGAGATTTGGAGTTTCCACAGGCTCAGCGGCGTGGTTTGCAATCGAATACGTGCTCATAGCAAACGAACGGAACGACGTATCGTGCATGTTGGGCCGCGCCATGCTGTCGTTGTACCCTTGAAACTTTGTGTCGGGAGTTGACGCCGCTCCTCGGTTCATGAACCGAATGGAGTTGTCCTTGGTGAGTTTGCGATCGGCAAATGATCCGGTTGACATGTAGGTAGCGTGTGGAGCTTGATGCCAGCGACCTGAAGCTTGGAAGTGCGAGTTCATCGTCATCATTTGCGATTGGGAAAACGAAATGTTGGCATCTGCATCTACGGTTGGCATGGCTTCCCCACATTCCGTGCAGAAAGCAGTTCCGGCAGGCACAGTAGCAAAGCAATTGTCGCACACAAGCGATACAGGTTCGCTTTGATCTTGAACCGGCATTGTCGGAACAGCGGAATACTCATCCAGGCGTTCTTCCTCTGGACCAAGCGGCACAGGCACGTCGGCACGATTGTAACACCCAAGTCCCCAACGCATGGCGCACTGGTTCATCATGCCCACCGCAAGTACACCCACCCAGACCGCACACAAGATCAACTTTTGACCATTGTCCAGATCGTCCATCGCTTGTGCACCGCTTAGCTGAATGGCCTTGTACAACACGCCCGACAATGAACCCGATCCAGGCGCGATAAGTCTTCCGACCCCATCGGCTAGCATCCAACCTCCGACAAGCGACGTGAAGACCACATACTTGAAACGATGATTCTCGATTTCTGCGGTCTTGGAGTAGGAGAAAAACAGGAGCAAGAAAATGATCATAAACGCCACCACAAACTCTTGACGAGCGAGTGTGTTGGCTTCGTCGTTGAACACTCCCACGCCATCGTAGCCGTCCAAGACAATCAAAAACGGTGCAATGATGCCACCCGTCGCGACAATCAAAAAGAACGGACCGAAGGCTGTCACAAAGCCAATGATGGTGCCCAACAAGGCTCCTGTCCCGGCCGAAGCAGCGACGTTGATCCATTCATTTGTATCCGAGGCGTATTGTAGAATCGCCGGGTACACCGCCAAAAAGCCACTAGCATCAACAAGTACCCCCCTGCAGTCAATTCCTCTGCTTGGGTGGAGCTCCCTCCCTCACTCACTCTTTTGCCAGCGCAAGCAACCACGTACATTGAAAAGGCCGAGATAAACTGGGTGTTGACAAACAAGGACAGAGACCCGAGCGAGTACGATGACCAGCCGCCAAAGCTTAACGACACCCCGCCAAAGATCGCCACCGCGGAAGCGATGATGTCCACTGCCGAGAGTCCCATTCTTTAATTCTGTGCCAGACTCGTTGGGTCTTGGGCTGCTGACTTCCTCCTGCTGTGCAGCGGCTTCTTCTTGCGCTGATACGAGGTCACCGACAACCGACACACCCAATGACTCTGCCGCAATAGAAATGAATGCAAAGAGAGTGACCAGTGTGTCCTGCACCTCACCCCATCAAAATTTTTGGAGAGGATTGTTGTCGTTGCTCTCTCTCTGGAGAGATGGCTGCATACTACTAGTACTGCCCAGCACATTGCGCCAGTTCCTGTCTCTACACGAGTGTCATATGATTGTGCTTCTTATGCCATCTCAACACAAGAGAGAGGTGACTCAAGAGAAGAATCGTGGGAAACATATGGGATTGTCACCCAGTTGCTCGCTCTCCCATATATCTCAAAACAGTTCTCTGAATAGCAAAAGCAAAGGCTGAGGAAGTGCACAATACTCACCAAGATTTAATCGACGAATCCCACCACGATGGACTGTTGAGTGCAGCGGCCTTGCAACACCTCGAGCAGAAGCTGGGAACCTGGTCACAGTGATCCATCGCATGGGCCAGACCAATGGTTCAATCATTCTGCCAAGACGACGGTGGCTGTCTGACTTAGCTTGATCAGTGCGTGAAGCCGAATCCCATGTCCGGATGGCCACATTGCGTGCAACTCAATCGATTTGCCCGAAGTCAACAAGTGGTTGCTACTCTATCGAAGGCGGGTGTGTATCAAGGTTATCAACCCAAGGCGGGCGAGTATCAAGGCCGTCAGCGCCAATGTTGTTGTTTGAGTTGCCCACGAGAACTGGTCGATGATATGGTGCCATACGACACCATTTGCTCTCTGATCCGTGATGGGATTGATGTTGGAACACGCGCCAACAAGCGAGTGTGTTGTTGAGTGCAACAGTCTGGTGTGTCCTTCAGAGCCCAGTGTGAGGTGACATAGTCGTGGTGGTAACTCTTGCTACAGCAGCTCAGTAATCCCGATATGACCACGCCAAGGTGATAACCATGGCATTGCCGACGCTAATCTTAGCAACGTGGATAAGAATACGATATCATGTTTGGGAAGATCAGGTGGAGGCTGCTTCGTTTTCTTGTTCTTTAGCTGTTCTTGTCATCACTCCAACTTCCTCTGCGCTTGGCCTCGCCATCGCCATCGCCATCGCATGTGATTCTAGGTTTGCTTTGAAGAACAAAAGCCGTGCAGAATGGTTCAAACCTCGGGTGAGACCAACAATCCCACGGACACTTCTCCAGCTCTGGATGCAGAGGCACCGACATCTCCTTCGCATGCCTGCGGTTCTGCTCTGCGAGCAGCGCGAACCCAGAGCAATCAAACCATTGAAAACATCAAACTGACCAATTCGCAACTCAAGAGTGCGTCGTTTCGCAGTGATTCCTCGTCGTGTGCAGACTTTGATGATGGGGTACAGATCGCCCCACAGGACGACAAGCAACAACCAGGTCGCACCAACTCTTTCACGAAACAACAAGTCAAGGAAGAAGCCCAAAAGCGATTGATTGACCGTCTTCGCAGTCGTGCCAACAGCAACTGCAGCTCCAGCAATTCCAGCAGTGACAGTGCTTGCGACAACAAGAAAACCACGCAAGGTAGCCAAACGCAGGAAGCTTTGCGACTGCAACGACTCGAACAAGAACAAGCAAAACGTCAGCAAACGGACAAGCAGAAAACCAAACGTCGTGCAGAGATTTACGCACTGAATGCCATCATGCGGGTCATTCAACAAAACAAACTCAACAAACTCATGCAGGACAAAGCGGCAGGCCACCTACACAACAGCACCCCCAGTACCCACAGCAGCATCTCCCATGCACCAACCATTTCCCAGCCACAATCTTCACCACAAGTGGTTGCAGCATTAACGGTCGCACTCACAAGTGTGTAGGAGGCGACCACTTCGGAGTTGAAACTCCTAATGCTCCATACGCTTCGCCTCTCTGAGCAATTGAGCATGGAATAAACACGGTTGGCTCGTTATGATCTGCGCATGAAGTTGCCCGCTTGGGTTGTTGACTGTAATACCCACTGACTACTCTGTGTTGCGCAATGCACGTCCAGAGGTGTTGCTTGGAACGGAATAACTGAGTGTGATGGGGATTGAAACGTTAAGGATCAGCTTTCACAACTGGCCACGGAACAGCAAGAGAGCAGTGATGACGAGTTTTGAGTCGGATGGGTTTCTACCAGCGCCAAAGTTGTGAAGATCACACCTTGCCAGAAAGATGGATTGCCTTCGTACCACCTATGTCAACTGGCTGGCAAACACTCGCCGATCCGCCATAGGACCAACCAACACAAGAACACAGCAGAGACGCCAAAGTTCGTCCACCACTACGACAAACGCTGCAAACAACCGACACAAGCAAAGCAAAAACAACGAGATCGTTTTCGGTTTTCATACGAAGCCGTATCAAAACCCCACGTGGAGGTCAGATAGGCAACACGTTTCGTCACTCGATTCTCTTAAGTAGCAGCTGCTTTCAACGACTCTGTGGTCTGTGCTCCACTGATCCGAACTCGCATGATCTCCTCGCTTCACTCCCCGCAGTGATCCGTTTCAGCTCGGATCGCTCAGCAAGAGTGATATTATGTCCTTTGGCATGTCTCTACCTCAAAGCACACGATTCGGTGGATTATTGCGAACTCGGAAGAAACCTGCCGGAGCTTTCCGTCTCGCTGCGATCTTCGAAAAAGCCTCTTGGTGAAGAAGCACTGCATCCAGTCAACCACAACATGCAGTGAGCGCTTCGAATCCTCAACACCAACACCAAAACAGAATTGTGAACTCACTCGGGTGACTCTGGAGGTCCACTTGCATCCGACAACCGACGCTTCAAAAGTCCTCGCCAGCCTCTTCGAGTTCGTTTGGTTTCCAATGACGCCACATACAACTCCACAAATCTAGCTTCACCCATTTTGACCACCAACGCGACCACAGGCAGCACTGGAAATGGCGACGTGAACCATGGTGCCACCAACTGACTGCTCTTGGCATAGCACGCGAGAATCGCAATGCACACGTTGACCATCGACAGCAGGTTCCACACCGAGTATTTGCGACAAAAACTGGAGGAACTCAATGCCAGTGACACGATGCCCGCGATCGGCGCAAACACAATGGCCAACGGTGCAAACAAAAGCACGGGCAACAGAATCTCGACGGTACAATTGGCATCAAATTCGCCATTTCTCGCGCACTTGAGGTTGGCGATCATGGCAAACGTGATGGCCAAGTCCAGCAACAACAGCCCCAGCAAAGACAAAATGACCATCCACGAGCTGGATAGCCATCGACTTCGCACGACATTTCGGGAAGACACCAACGATCGAATAAACGCTCGGATCAGTTGCTCTCTGGAGAAGTCTTCCAGCCGGTCCTGCAACTCGCTGGCGCAAATGAGAACACCTGGCACAGGCAGAGATGCATCCACCGGTCCCAGCCAGCCTTCATACACGTTTTTCTTCTTGCGCTGCTGGCTCGCAGACTTGTTTCGAGACAACGTGGTGGTGGAGACGACGCGAGACAAGAGACTGTCGTCCTGGCTGCTCGTCATCGACGCGTCGGTCGATCCGCCAGTGGATGATCGTACGCGCAATGCTTCTTCGCGAATCCGGGAATGCATGAGTCCTTTCCCGACCGATCCACGCCGTTGACGCTGGGTGGTGGGTTTCGCAGACGTCAACAGCGATGTCTCGTACAAAAGGGCATCGTCTGTTGACCCAAAGCTATCGTTGGCACGCAGCTTGCGGCCGTACATGTCGTATTGGTCCAGTTCTTTGCTTCCTGTCAAGGTTGATCCATACCGACTGGGGGCGCCTGGACCGGTCTTCTTTGGCGTGGAGCCCAGCATCCCCAAAGAACTCGATCGATCCGTCTTGTTGATGGTCAGCAAGATGCCCAATTTGAATTCCTCGCTGCAGTCCACGTCGTCTTCCACGTAAAAGCGGCCCAAATAGATGCGAAGTCCGCCTAGTTTTGCAGACCCTGCCGTTGTTGTCATAGAACTGGACAGCATGGACATGGACCCCACGCCGCCGCCGCCAGAGGATGCAAAGTACTGCTCCAAGAACTCAGCCACTGGAATCAGCGAACGCACCAAAAGAACTTCGTTCTGGCGTTGAACAATGCGCAACAATTCGTTCAACTCGGCCACAAACTCCACCCACTGATCGTCGATAAATGCCGTCAACTCGGGGCATTGGGGAACAGAACGCACCAGCAAGTCGCTCGGATCTAAGTAAAACGGCGAGTTGTACGTTCCACAGCCAGCAAACAGCAACACAAGTGGAAGAGCAGGTTTGCCGATCTTGGTCGTCGGCACACAATCGGAATGGGAGCTTTCGCGATTGAGTAACTCCAGGTACACCAGCGAGTAATCCCCTGAATACCCCAGTTTGACTGCATTCAAGAGACCCCTCGCACGTGGTCCTTTCATGAACGCATGGTTGTACCTCGACACAATACGCTTCACGGAGTTCATGCGTAAATGACGACGATACTGCGTCACCATCCGTGCGAATGGATAGCACAAGATGGCGACAACGATATACGCCAAGTCACCCCAGCTGCGCCACCAACTCGAGGGCCACGCGAGTGCAGCATTGATTTGCTCTGCAAACCGCTTAAACTCATCATCATGAAGCACCGACTTGAGTTCATTTGGCACAGTCAGTCGCATTTTAAGCGGCGAAGACACATCGTTGGTGCCTGAGAAATAGATGCGAGCCATGTGTTCGGGTAAATCGCGTTCCATGAGCTTGGGGTACGCCACGCGACGCCAATAAAACCATCGAAACAGCCAGCCAAACACTTTGTTGCGCGTCGAATTGTTGTTCTCGACGATCCCGGCCCGTGCAAGCAAGTGCTGGCGTTCCGACGTGGTCGAGTCCCGATACATTCCTTGCGCAAACGGTGGTTCCTTGCGGTTTCGACACGCAAAGCCGACCAAAATGAAAAACACCGTAATGCTCAACAACACGAGGATAAAGCCGACTTTGCCACCACAGGCGTCAAGCAACTGCTGCAACGGCGACACGCAATTGTCACCCGAGTACCCTGGATCGCACGCCCATTCACAGTTGGCGCTGATCGATCCTTGCGTGACATAATGCGAATTGGTGGGTGCATTGGTGCACTCCACACACTCGTCGTTGTTACTCTCGGATTTGTACGTGCCCACCACACAAATACGACAAAACAAGCCGCCATAACCGGGAGCACACGGGAATCCGACAAAAGTGCCGTTTTGGGCTGGCAACGGTAGCTGGGAATTGGGCGTGACAGCAGTTTTATCATCTGGATCCAGCGCGGTCGGGTCTTGGCCAGACATCAAGGGTCGGATGATGCCTGTCTCGACGTGCATGATGCTTTCTCCACCAGCGACCGTGTAATTACCCACAAACGCGCTGGTGCATTCTGTGAAATCCGTGTGATCGCAACCATGCAACTGCAGTCTGCCGCCGCCACCGCCACCACCACACAGCACTTTTTGAGATTCATTCTTCAGTGGAGGACAATAGGAGTCGCCCCCGGTTGCGGTGATTCGGCCGCTTCCTCGCAATGCACGCAGCACCGAAAGACGCAAGAACCCACCCGAGCCACCACCAGCACCGTCCATCCCGGGTTCTCCATTGCACTGGACCTCACCATCCAGAAAAATGGTTGACGCCCCAAGATTGATCAAACCTCCACCAGTGCCACCTTGATCACAGCCACCTCCGGAACCCAGCATCCCTTTTCCAGCAGTCGTTCCATACGCCATGCCGCCAGGAGCGTAATCTCCCACCTGGTTCACAGCCGACGAGTCAGCACCACGTCCTCCATACCCTCCTCCGCCACCAAGCGATTCCAGGCAAGTCCCTCCTCCAATGCCACCACCAGTGCTTTGGTTGGCAAAGAGACCACTTCCATTGGCCGACACCACTGCGCCTTGCTGCAAATGAATCACCGATTGCGCACAAATGAGCGCAGCACTTGCACTCACTTGCGTGTCCACCCGAGTACCAATGATGATCGAGTCCTTGGCGTTCATGACGAGGGTAAAGTTGCCAAGACTCGAAGCCGAAGGATCAAATGGAATGGCTGGCTGCACATCGCACGACATGAAAGTGGCATTGACCAACGGTCTTTTCGTGGCTTTCAGCGAACCAGACATCAGAATGGCGTTCTCGGAGACCACGTGGACCAGCCCAATCGAGGTGTTCCCACCAATAATGACATCTCCATCACTGTGCAACGACAGCAATCCACTCGAAGTGCCTCCGGGCTTGGCCGGTTGGGTCATGGACGGCGGTGCCAGAGTCGTCACGGCATCCAAGTGCAACGTGGACTTGGTTTCGATTCTGGCAAACTCTGCAAATACCATGGTGACCGAGAAATCCAACGTGACCGAAGTGCCCTGGATCAGCAATGAGCCCCAAGGAGCTGCAACTTGCGACGAATCCGTCACAAACAAGTCATTGGTCTGCACATTCATCGTGTTGGTAGTCAGGGTGACCAGACTCGAGTGGTTCAACACGCGAATGTCACCCAATCCATTGCCTCGATCGACAATCAGTCGGTTGGCCGCACAGGTGGCACCATCGGTGACCACAAGTGTATTGATCCATGGCTTTGTCATCTTTGGTCCTGGCTCTTCGTGGGCCAAATGCAAAGTGGTCACGGCACCAGGCACCGACACGAGTCGTGGCTGGAATTTGTTGGCTCCGCTCACGACCAAAGTGCCTTCCACCTGGTGGTCCGTTGCATCCAAAACCATACGAAAGAAAGTTCCGGAGGCACCGGCCAGTCCTTTTTCTTCCACCGGTAAAAGCCACGAAGACGTCCCTGAAGGTTTACCAAGGAGTTGTCCACCAGTTACATCCACCAACGAGTCCACCATGGAACTGGACGTGAACCCAATCATGACCCGACCACCGCCACCGGCTGGGAAACAGTCCTGCACCGACACCGCTTTGGCTCCACTAGCTGTAGAACCACCATCTGCAATCGTGGTACCGATGGCTCCTGCGACACCAACCACGCCGATGCCACCAGTGCCAGCGCTCAGTTTGCTCACAAAGCGACAAAACGCATCGCCGCCTTTGGCCGAAACCTTGCCGTTTAACAAAAATTGAGACGTTTTGAGCCAAATGCTGCCGCCAGAGCCACCGGCGACGCCGTCTTTGGCGTCAAATCCATTGGCGAGAATTGACGCATCTTGCATGACCACCAAATCCTTGGAGGTGTAAACTCGAATTCTCCCTCCGGCTCCGACGCGTTGAGATTCGACACTCGAGTTCTGGCTCTGCGCTCCATGCAACATGGGAAGTCCCGACAACACAAGCGCGGAATCCGCCGCAAACGATCCGCTTCCCATCAGCAGGCGAGCGTTAAAGTCTCGTTGGTCGTCATCATGGCTTTGTCTTGTCAATTCCCAATTGGTCCAAAAGCGCGCGAGGTTCCAGTGGTCGGTTGTGGCTTCCACTTGGTCCACCAAAGGCTTTTGCGGATGCAATTCCAGCGCATGGGCGCGCACATCAAAATACTGGTTGTTAATAGAACCGTTGTTAAGCGAATCACCGGAATTGACGCTGTTGGCTACCCCATTGCCCGCCACCACGCGTCGTCCACCCGAACCTCCATTGGAACCTCCAAATTCGCTTTTTCCGGCGAAAAATCCTGGTTGTTGCTTGTAAATCCCGTCAAACGTGGCGTTTAACACCGCGAACGGCTCCATGCGAACGCTGGTGGCGTCCACACTGATGCCGGAGGCCATCAAAGTCGCGTTTTTGGAAAAGTGCACCATGTTTCTTGTGGAAATGTGCACCAGACAGTCGCTGCCATGGATCTGAACCAAAATGTTTGGTGCGAAAATCACATCCCCGGCAAAAGCCCATTCACACATATCCGGATCGTCTGTGGACGGCTGTGCGGATGGTATGGATGCATTGGACGAAGTGGTTGTGGACGAACCGTTGGTTGCGTTGCTCGTGGCAGACGGAATAGGCGCGGGCAAAGCCGCCGATCCACACGTCAAGTCGATGGATTTCGTAAACACGCAGGCTGAAGTGGTCTGATTCAGCTCACAGAAAGAAAGCACTTGGCCACAATGGGGAAAGCTGTCAACACCGCTCGCTGGCTGAATGGTCCACAAAGATATCAACAGAAGACTGATCTGCATCGCTGCAGACCATCCACAACGATCAGCACTGCTGGGTATCCATTTTGCACGTTGTGGCGGTTGGCTGACGGCTGAAGTCATTTGCTGCTTTTGTTCTTTCTGAGGATTCGATCTGCTGAAAAAGGCAAAACAAATGGCTGAAAAGACTTCTTGATATGTGTCCGTTGATGTCACAGAAAATTCATTCACTCTGGTCGAGTCACTGAGTGTTGCTGAAAAACGCTTGCTGAGTTTGTCGGATCTGCTGAGGGCTTCGTCAACAACTTGCCAAAGAGAAGAAGCTCGCAACTAATTGGTGGCTGATCAGGCACTCCTAGAATGTTCTACCAAATGGGTTACCGTCAGCGTTTGCGTCTTGCTCGTATTTGTCGTTTCCTATTGCAATCAGCCAGCGGAAGAGATCGAAGCGTTTAGTGCTTTCAGCTTTTCGATTCTGGGTCAGCAACACTACATAGCCCGAACCGCAGTTCCATGTGAAAGCATCTTGATGTGGTCCACACCCCATGTTGGCGGGCTTGATACCCTCTTCCTTCCGATCCAACTCTCGCAGTTTATCACCCAGCCACTTGTCAGATTTAATCCCGCTGAGTCAAAAGCGCCCAACCAGCCCAAGAGCAAGTCATCCACATTCAGAGGAGCGGACGGACAGCAAGCACGATGGAAGTGGACAAGAATCTCGAAGAGGAGGAGGAAGAAGAGGAGAAAGAGCAGTTTTTCAGCGATTTTGTGCCGCCAGAGCACGGCGTCGGGGAAGAAGAAGATGAAGAAGAAACCGATTTGCTTGGCGGTGCGGTCCCAGCGCCGTCTCCGAAAGCCGTGGCCTCTTCTTCCAGAGCCAGTGGCCATCCACCGTCCGCACCCATGTCGTCTTCCTCTGCGTCCGGTTCAGCAGCTATGCTGAATGCCAACGCCGGTGGGGATCAAGAGCGCCGTGCCCAGATAAGTGCGAGTCCATACATCACGCCGTTCACGCCGTTGAGTTCGCCGCCCAAGCCAAAGACCCCGCCCAGCAACTCGAATCGGTCAAAAAAGCCCCAGTTGGTGCCCATGAAAGACGGCTCGTTCACATCACGAGGCGGATTAGCCAGTGGATTAGCCAGTGGGTCGACGAGTGGTGCCGCTGGTGCCGCCGCCCGAACGGGTGTCAACTCGACCGTGCACAATTTCTTCAAAGAGGACGCTGTCGGCCACTTGCCAAAAGAGCTGGTGGATACGTTGTTTTCTACACTGCAGACACTAGACAAGATGATTCTCAAAGTGGAGGACTTCAAGACCGACCAAGTGGGGTTCATGGTGGACAAGGCCCAGACGTATGCGGATTTACTGAAACAATTGGACACATATGGCGCAGAGTATCATGCTGCCATTCCCCTCAAAGTGCTCGAGTAAGTTGTGGATCATGTATCTGGGTGCTGATTGGTTGCTGCATGTGCTGAATAACTCAGGATGGTATGGATTTGGCTGCCAACAGAGTAGTGGACGGCAAAGAGAATACCAATCCCGAGTTATTTACGAAACAGCAGTTGGAGGTTTGTCAAGAGCAGAGTCTGGAAGCACAAGCGCGGATCGAGTCGTTAGAGTTGCTGAAAAAGCAACTCGAAGTCCAAATGCAGGAGAACATTGCACTTTGAGATCGTGCTTCTTCGTCCCTTCTGCTGTGCTTCTTGCCGTGACTTGTGGTTATAGCAGCCGCGTCGGGAGGTCTGGTGGGTGGTTGATTCTTTTATTTAACACTTGAATTAACTCACACAAAAACAACCATGCTGATTCTGCTGAGTCCGGGGTTTTTTCTGATTCCTCCTCCACTGCAGAGATCTGATCCGCAAAAGGTCACGAAAAGCAACCATGAGTGAATGGATCAGCCACACCAGTGTAGCTCTTGCTTTCTTCTTCTTCTTCTTCTCCTGTTGCTTCTGATGGTTGTCCTATCCATCTCTGGCTGCAAGCCGGCGTCACCCTCATACCCGCAACTGATCCATTGGTCGATCGGCGCAAGGAAGAGTGTCATTCTTCCTGCTCCGAGCATGCCTTCGAAGAAGCGGGGGGCTAGTCACTTGTGCACGTAAAGTCAAAGCCACTGGATCAGAGAGTTCTTGAAGCGCAAAAAAACACATAGTTGGAGACAAGGCAAGTGATGTGGCACTGGTTCTGTGTTCCCTCCCGCGTCCTTGATGGTGCCTGTTGACTGATGCATTCCATGCGTTTTCATCGAGAGAGCTCTCGATCGCAGTGGGGTGGAGAGTTCTGGCATTTCTTCTCGATGTCTGATGATTCCGTTCTCGTTCTACGGCTGCTCGGACCGGAACTTCAGTGAATCAATGCAAAGAGCGAGTAAAGCGGTGTTGAGAATGCTACAGATCGCGGATGAGTGACGCACAGACGACGGTTATGGCGACCCTACCGGCCCTCAGAGCCAGACCCATTACCAAACACTAGTACGAAGTCATGAGAAGTGTCTTTTGGTTCTCATGCGACCAACCACCCCGCAGCCAATGGTCTAGTTATGCGTTGACTCGACACCTTGGTTGCTGCTGCTGCTGCTGCTGCTGGCACTGCCATGGAATCAAACGACTGAGGATCAGATGACCAATCAACAAGGCACTTAGACGACTCCGGATCAGATGTCATCTGATCCGCAGTCGTCTGATTCCATGGCAGTGCCTTGTTGATTGGTCGAAACTCCACGCCAAGCGATCTTGAAAGGTCGCGCAGACCAGTGGGCCAACCAACCAACCAACCGCCGCGGGGATGCCGCCACCTCTCAAAGTGCTGTTTGTCGGACCGAAAGAAGCCGGTAAAACTAGTGTAAGAGATTGTTTGTTCTTCTTTTCTTGTTGCTTGGACTTTGTATTTGAGCAGTCAACGCTTGCTGACTTTTGGGACCTTTGGAGTTGGTGAATTACCTCAGTGAACATGTCGATCGTCTGACCATTCCGGAACGATACCAACCCACCATTGGGGTGCGGTGAGTTGTTTGTGTTCTTCCGCTGTCAACTCCAGGCGTGTCTTCAACTGACGGTCTCTGGGATGTGGCCTGGCGCTGGTCAGAATCCTCGAAATGGAGCGCAACAAGTCAAGTTTTGAACTCTGGGATGTCTCGGGTGACCAAATGTGAGTCGCGTCGCACACAGCCACGACGGACAGCCGTTTGGTTTGGAACTGACATGTGCTGGTGATAATGGTTGTGCCGCAGCTACGAGTCGTGTTGGCCGGCGATCGTCAAAGACTCCACTGGTGTTGTGTTGGTCTATCATGGCGAAAACCCCGTTCACGAGAGTGAAGCCATGCTCTGGTACGAATGGTTTATCCAAAACAATGCGTCCATCGACGCGACTTCCTGTCTGGTGCTCGAAGTGACGTCCAAGAGCGTCACCAATGCGAGTAAACCTAAATTCAAGGCGCCCATGAACCATTTGCGCAGTGTCTGCGTGGCCTTTGACAACGCCAACGCCATCAAGAACGAGTTTGACAAGTTTCTGTTGGTGCTGCAAGACAATGCCAGCAAACAAACCTCCAAGCAGCAGCAACAACAACAACAACAATCGTCACGAAAGTAGGCACGCGCCGATCACGATGGGTCGCGCCCCAAAAGCTCCAACGAAGAGTAGGCTAAGCGCATTCTATTGATGTGGTGCAACAACCATGAACGATGGCGTCGTCACACATTGGCTTTAGTTGTTGTTGTTGATGATGATGGTTCACTGTTGATTACCAGTTGCTCCAATACACAAAAATACACATTAGAAAGCAATGAAATGACATGCAAAGAATTGGCAATCAACGAAGCAGAAGAAGCGGAAGCCACATACTAAACAGAGGAAAGGTGATCAACAAGCAGCTGCTGTTTGTGTCGTTTCTGTCTACCGCCATTGCTAGAGAAGTGGAGGAGTCCTTGGGGGGTGCAGAGAGAAGAATTCGAAAAAGGTGTTGCGAGAGTATCTGTTGCTGGAAGTCGGGTTCCTCTATGCCGAGGAATGGGTGAACGGACGCTGCGGCAGACGACTATCATCTCGAATGCTCTGGGCGCGACCGATTTCTGTCGATGGACTTGCCGTGAACAAAGTCTGGTTTCGCTTGGTCACCACCCGCAGGACCACGGCAAACGCAACAACCAACAGCGCTGCACAACCCACGATCGCAGCAATCAATGCCGAAGACAACGCACCACCAGTGGGCTTCTGATTTTCCCCCACGTGAGCGACTTCCTGGCCATTTTCAAACGCCGTGACCGTCTGCACTTGGGTCGATCGTAGTCGGCTCAAGCCAGATACTTGCATGGCGTACAGGAAGTCATCGCTGGCCATATGCGTGGTCTTGTTCGAGTCAAACAATCCTTTCATCTTGTTAAACACGGCTTGGCTATTGGTGGTCTCCAACACCACCGTGACCTTGCAGCTTCCCCACGCGGAGAACTCCATTTCTTCGGTGGATTCAACGTCGCGGATCTCAAACGTCAGGTTCAGCGTGGGATCCAGTGGGGCAGTCGTTGGAGCAGCAGACACGTTGAAGCTCGTGTCGATAGAACCTTGCGCAGGACCCTGCACTCCTGGAACTTGGGTTGGCTTGGTTTGACTAGTGTTCGAGCTTCCGCCCGTATCGAAGTCAAGGCTGACATCAATGTCAACGGCCAAAGCATCGTCTTCCTCGTCATCGGTCGAGCCAGACAGGTCGTCCACATCAACGAAAGCATCGTCACTCTGAGCGACCTGCTTGCTTCGGGCCACCTGAACTGAAGGTTGCTGCACCTGCCCGTACAAGTATGCCTGCAGGCCGTTATGGAAGTAATCCATGATCTCAGCGTTGAATAGACTCTCGGTGTACCCTTCCATCACAAACACGATCTCGACGTACGTCGTGTAGGTCTCCACTCTGACGCAACGACCATCTCCACCTTCGGATTGGGTGCCTTCGGGGCATCCAACGCAAGTCGACGAGCCATCAACGCACGAAGAGCCGGCTTCGCACTCGCAGCTGATGCATTGGGTGGATCCACCGGTCGAGTAAAAGCCTTCAGCGCAAGGGATGCACTCTTCTTTCTCAGAGCTTACACCCGAAGGAGCTGCACTTCCTCTTGGACAGGACACAGCTGCACATGGAGCCGAGCCGCCGGGGGAGAAAGTTCCCGAAGCGCAAGGAACACACTGCTTGGCGACAACATCCGCACCAGCAGGTGACGCATGACCAATGGGGCATTTGGTGGGTTGGCACTGGTGCGATGTTCCCTGAGAGTAGCTTCCTGCGCTGCAGATCGCACAGGATGCCATCGGATCAGTGGCACCTGTCTGGTCCGAAGCCCATCCGGGGTCACACGTCATCGTCGTGCATGGAGTCGACCCACCAGGCGAATAAAAGCCAGGTTCGCACTGGGTGCAACTCTCGGTTGCGGTGGACGCGCCTTCCGTCGAGCCAAATCCAGGGTCACAAGTCGCTGGTTCGCATTGTACACCTTGTCCAGGGCTGAAAGTGCCTGCTACACAGATTGCGCAAGAATCACTTGGTGTCGTGGCACCCGGTGGCGACGCATACCCAGCCTGGCACTCCGTGGGACCATTGCACTGTTCACTTCCACCAGCACCATATGTGCCACCGGGGCAGATCTGGCAGTCGGTAGTAGCACTTGTAGCGCCTTCGCCTGCTGCATAACCAGGAATACAAGCAGTTTGCTTGCATTGGTCCGAGCCACCGGTGCTATAAAAGCCAGCCTGGCAGATCACACAGTTATCCAGAGCCGAAGAAGCCTCGGCAGGCGCTGCATATCCTGGCTGGCATTCAGTCGGTGCGCACGCAACACCGCTGCCTGGGCTGAACATACCAGCTTCGCACATGCGACAGTACGCGACTGGATCATCCGCTCCTTCGGTAGAAGCCGAACCAGGAGGGCACTGATCAGATTCGCACTGGGTTTCGTTACCTCTGCCAAAGGTTCCGGAGGGACACAGACTACATGTCGCGCTTGGGTGGCTAGCACTTGTGGCATTCGAAGCATATCCGAAAGGACAAGTCATTGGTAGACATGGCGTCGAGCCTCCAGTCGAGTAAAAGCCAGGCTCACATTGTGTACAGCTTGAGACCGGGTCGGAAGCACCCAGAACAGCGCCTGTACCGGGATCACAAGTCGTGGGTTGACATTGGCCCGTGCCTCCGGTGCTGAATGTTCCCAACGGGCAATAGCTGCAGTCTCCAACGGCACTTCTCGCGCCAGGAGGTGCATATTTGCCAGGCTCACAGGTCACTTCGGCGCACTGGGAGTCGTTGCCGACCGAGAAGTAGCCAGCTTCACACAGCTGGCAGCTTGCGACCGGGTCATTCGCGCCTTTGCCTGCAGCAAATCCTGGTTCACAGAGCGCCATTTTGCACTGAGCAGACCCTCCTTCGGCGTAGTACCCCATAGCACACTGGTGGCAATTGCCCTTTTCCAGCGAATTGCCCTGATCGGCCGAAGCAAAGCCAGGAGCACACTTGGTGGCACGACATGGGTAGTTCTCGCCAGGAGAGAATTCACCTTCAAGGCACATGGTACAATTGGCAGTTGGATGCGATGCGGCTTCTACCGAGCCATATCCTTCTTCGCATTTGGTGGGTTTGCAAAGGACATTTCCAGGCGTGTAGGACCCTGCAGGGCACGGCTCACACATTTGGGCTGGGTCACCTTCCACTTCGTCCATGTCGACTTCAGGGAAGTAGTAACCTGGTTCACAGCTGGAGGACGAGCAAAGAGAGGAACCACCTTCGGACGAAAAGCCAATACCACAACCGGTGCAGTCGGTGGCATTCTTGGCAGCGAGATTGGCTTGCCAGCCGACATCACATTCGGCCGGCAGACACGTCGGATCACCTTCGCCCGAGTAGAACCCTCGTGGGCACATTTCACACAAAGCTGACTTGCCCTTGGAGGAGTACCCAGCTTCACAAGACTTGCAGTCTTCAGTGGCGTGGGTGGCACCTTCTTCAGCAAAAGTGCCTGGCTCACATTCGACTTCCTGGCATTGGGCATCACCTCCTGCGCTATAGGTGCCAGACGGGCACGGTGTACAGGAAGAAGTTGGATCCGAAGCTGCCAACGCGCTGGACGCAAAGCCAGGCTCACAAGTCATGGGTTCACACTGGGTGGAATTGCCGACACTCCATTTGCCAGGGCCGCAAGGCGTGCAATCTGCCATGGGGTCTTTGGCACCAGCAGCCGCGGAAAAGCCTGGCAGACATTCGGCAGGTGCGCAAACCGCCTGACCACCGATCGAGTACTGGCCTTCAGGGCACTGCACGCAATCTGTTGTTTCATTAGTTGCTGCTTCTGGTGCTGCCCAGCCAGGCTCGCACTGCACCGGCTCGCAAAACACGTTACCACCAGGAGAGAAGAGGCCCTGAGGGCAGACTGTACAATCCTTTGCATCCAAGGCATCCAAATTGGGCTCCGAGCCAGGGTCGCACTCCAGAGGCTTGCATTCATCTCGACTCTCCACCGAGTAAGTGCCTTGCTCGCATTGGGCACAAGGAGTGCCACCTCCAATGGTGTAAAACGTCGCATTGCACTGCACACAGTCTTCAAACGCATGAGTGGCACCTGCGTATGCCATGCTCCCACGTTCACACTCGGTTGGTTGACAGAAATTGCCTTTGCCTTCACTGTAGGAGCCTTGTTGACACAGAAGACACTCGGAGCCATCTTCGCTTGGCTCGTAGCCCGGGTCACAGTCCACAAACATGCACATGGCCATTCCACCAGCAGATAATTGTCCGCGATCACACTTTTTGCAGGACTGCACGGGGTCCGTGGCATTGTGAGTGGGTTCAAAGCCGAGTTCACACTGCATGGGCTCACATAGTGCGATGCCACCGGGTGAGAAGTATCCCAGGTCGCACGGCACGCAATCGTCCAAAGCCGTCGATGGAGTGCTCGGTTCAGTTCCACCGGGACATTCCATCGGTTCACACAGTGCATCGCCACCGGTCGAATAGTTGCCAAAGTCACAGAGTTCACATTGGTCGTGTTCCGAAATTGCGCCATAGGCAGCTTCATAACCCGGATCACAATGAGCTGGTTGACAGGAAGATGCCCCCATATCGCCTTCTTGTTCAACATGAGCATACTGACCCATCCCACACGGCTGACAGATAGCATCTTGACCTCCAGGCGAGATAAAGCCTTCAGGGCACGGGTCACAGTCGGTCTCATTGGCTGCATAACTTCGTGGCACCGCCCCACGCGGACAATTGGTCGGCAAGCATATCTTGGAGTCACCTCCTTCGGAATAAGTGCCCAGAGGACACATGTAGCAATCGTCTTTTGCTGCTGCGTTCTCTTTTAGGAAAGTACCTGGTGGGCAGTTGACTCCATCACACGGGGAGCTACCACCAGGACTGAATGTTCCCACTGGGCACACACTACAGTCAGTCGCGTTCTGCGCATTGGGATTCGGCGAAGATCCAGCGGGGCATTCCATCGGTGTGCATTTGGAGGCTCCTTCCTCAGACCACTTGCCGAGTGGACAACGATGGCATTGGTCGCTGTTGCCAGTCGAAAAGCGGCCAGCTGGGCACGGTTCACAAGTCGATGTGCCATCAACTGCTGCTTCAGCTGTGCTTGCCGTCCCAGGTGGGCATTCACAGGGATCGCACATACTGGGTCCCTCTTCGTCGCTGTAAAAACCAGGAGAACACCGCTCGCAGTCTCTCGGACTTTCGGCATGCATCGATGGCATCTCACCCATGGGACAGATCACGGGGTATGAACAAAACACCATTTTGCCGTTGGACCAAGTGCCGTAGGCACATTCTTCGCATTGTCCAGTCGAGTCGTCGAAAAAGTAGCTGTGGTTGCACCAGTATTCTTCGTCTACATACACTTCGATGTCCGGATCGATAAGTTCTTCCTCGATCGAGGAGCCTTCATCTTCCGACTCGTCAGAAGCATCCGACCAATCTTCATTGTCCTCATCATCAACGTCCTCATCTGAAGCTTCGTCAAGAGAGGTTGGTGCAGGAGTGGGGGGTGTTTTAGCCGACTCTTGATCTGGTTTATCCAGAGTCTTTGGCGCTTGAGTTGGAGCCGCCGTCTTGGTTTGACCAGGTTGATCGAGTGTTGTTGGTGCCGGAGTTGGAGTTGCAGAGGATTCTTGGTTTGGCGTGTCGAAGCTCGTCGGCGCAGGAGTAACTGTCGATGCGGAGGAGTCGGGACGCACACCCTGCCACGCTGATCCAATACCCTCGTCTTCGTCCGATCCCTCGGAGTTGTCAGAGAGAGAGTCCGATCCTTCCACATCATCGGTGTCCTGCCAAGTCGTTGGATCAATCAGTTTGTGCACAATCTTGATCTCCACATTCGACGAGCCTTCGGAAGGA
>JAMFLO010000161.1:30719-75207 GCA_027475765.1 Paralagenidium karlingii
GGTGCTGCCGAATGCGAAGTATTACGTTTCGGTTTGGGCGGAGTCGAAGTCGCTTGCTGGACTTCCGTGGTGTCGTCGGACAACGAGTCCGATCCTTCCACATCATCGGTGTCCTGCCAAGTCGTTGGATCAATCAGTTTGTGCACAATCTTGATCTCCACATTCGACGAGCCTTCGGAAGGATGCGAAGTATTATGTTTCTGTGCCACAGAGTGTGACGCATTTCGATGCGAACCTTTCGGCGCTCCGGATTGCGTACCATTTCGATGCGAACCTCTTGGTGCCGCAGGATGAGTTCCGTTTCGCTTCGAGGTTCCTTGCGGTGCTGCCGAATGCGAAGTATTACGTTTCGGTTTGGGCGGAGTCGAAGTCGCTTGCTGGACTTCCGTGGTGTCGTCGGACAACGAGTCCGATCCTTCCTCAACATCAGTATTTTCCCAAGTCGTTGGATCAATCAGTTTGTGCACAATCTTGATCACCACATCCGACGAGCCTTCGGTGGTGTCCACATTGACCCCTTCCACTGAACCACCTGGTGTTGAAGGATGCGAGGCCTTTGGTTTCAACGAAGGTTTCGGAGCCACAGAGTGCGACGAATTCCGATGCGAACCTTTCGGCCCTGCGGCATGCGAAGAATTCCGTTTTAGTGCACCTTGAGGTCCCGCTGGATGTGAAGCATTTCGTTTCGGCTTGGGCGGACCAGACGTGTCTTGATGGGCTCCCGAAGTGGTTCCATACAAACAAAGCGCCGCCAACAGCAGTGAGAGTCTCCACCGCGCCATGGAGATACTATGGCTCTAAGGCTCTGATGGTTTCTTTTCTCTTTTTGGTGTCCTTCTCTATCGGGTTTTCTTCGACTCAGCTGCACCCACCAAGTACTTCAACACTTGACCTTGTGCACTTGTAGCAGTGCCGGCTTGTTTCAGGCTTGACCGACGCGGCAATCAAAGCAGCACTGCCGATCAATCAGCGTGGGCACTGGGCTCACCACCACCACAAGACCAACAAACAGCCAGACAACGACACCGCACCAACAAGCAGATTCTTCGGCTCTTGAGAAGTCTTTGAATCGAGTTCAAGCTTTGCGCAGTGCGCACTTGCTGCTGCAGGCTGCAGCTTGTTGGCTTTCTCTTCTTCTGCTCACTGACGTCGGCAAAGCGACCCTCAAAAACCACCTCCAAAACCAACGCATTCGTTTCATCATGGCCTCAGGAGTTCTACTCTCGTGGGAAGAGATCTCCAAGGAGCAATTCTGTAACGGATGGGAAGTTGCCGTTACGGTACAAATGGTGGGCTGGGTGTGCTTCGGTAAAGTACGAAATTGAAGTTGGGTTTGCTCCTGGCGACCAAAAAGCAACCACAAGAAAGTAGTAAAAAGCGAGTTAGAGGGAGCAGCTGCCAGGCGGTGGATCTGACAAGAACAAAGGCATTTCGGTCTAGTGTGCTGGCTTCGTTGGTGGTTGTGGGGGGCCGCTCTTGTTTGCTTGTTTTCTTGTTCTCATGATTCATGGGACCGAGTCATCTTTGTCCGTTTCGTTTTTTTGCTGGCTTTTGCTGTTGGGGCAAGTGGCTTCGTACTTAATCGAGATCTGCCCGGAAACAAGGGAAAAAGAAACGGTCACACACCATCTCACACACCACCCAAACACCAGTGCCACACCATGCAAAACATCGGGTTAAAAAACAGGGGATGATTCGTACTTTTGGGAACTTGACCTTAACATGTCACAAACGCGTTTTGGCATGTCCCACTTTTTAATCTGATTGGTTAAAAATACGAAATGCCTCTGGTGCTTCAAGCCAATCAGCACCCAGCTGCTCACCCATTTGGCTTTGGCTGCAAGAAACACACACACCCCAAAAGAAGAACAGAAAAGAGCTGGACCATCGTCATTGGTGTGGCACAAGTGTGGAAATGGTGTGGTCCATGCTTGGTAGTGTGCGAACATATCTGTTGTCGGGTTGCAAATGATGTGGTACATGGTGCAATTGGTGTGGCGCCTTCCGCCCGCTTCTAAAAAACGCAACCAGATAGTGAACATTCCCTCCATTCACTATTTCCAGTGACACCAGCAAGCTTTTTAGTGTGACCCAACCTGACTGACTCTTGACACGAAGGTTTGTGCACACACTTGTGCTCGAGTGCTATTGTGGAAGATTAGTGGACGTCATTGTGGACGCGCGCAAGCCATGAGCTCTCAAGCGAGTCCCAAAGGTAGTGGATCGACTTACGAGGACCTCGTTGGTGTGGATTGGCAGTTTTTTCCGTCCATGATGCCCCAAGACAGCGAAGTGCCGGCCATTCAGCAACAAATGCAGCAGTTGCTCGCTTCCGCCAATGCGCCGCCTCCTTCCACGACGCCCACTGGTAACTCGTCCGAGTTTCTAGACTTTTTGAACGCCGAAGAACCCGAAGACCATGACGTGAATTCCACCGTGTCCTCTTCTTCGCCGTCGTCCTCTTGTTGTTCGTCGTCTGTCGCGGAAGACACAAAGAAAACTTCCGCCAAGAGCAACAATCCACTGGTGGCCCAGGCCGTGCGGCGACTTGGGTATTTGGCCAACAGCAACAACAGCGGCAATTCAGTCACTTCGACGCGTCCACAGCAGCTACAAAAGCCTCAAATGCCGAGCA
The DNA here is from genome assembly GCA_027475765.1 of Paralagenidium karlingii. NCBI lineage: Eukaryota > Oomycota > Peronosporomycetes > Paralagenidium > Paralagenidium karlingii. The sequence goes on from JAMFLO010000161.1 coordinate 33,355, forward strand.
AGACCAATCGCATCGAGAGTGAGGATGACGCTGACGACGACGGCGATGACGAGTTGGATGGTGAAACCAAGGCGGATGTTAGCGGTTTGCGCCACTCCACTCTGCCACCTTCGGCTTTGGCCGCTTTGGCCGCCAATCCTTCCGTTCCAGCACTGGATCGCATGGCCAAGTGGGAGAGCAATTACGAGCGTAAAAAGAAACGCGCCAAGATCAATCGCAAAGATCTTAACTCCAAGTTCCAAGAACTCATGAATCTGCTGAATCTCAAAGAAGATCGCAAGCTGAATCGCGCCAAAATCTTGGAGATCACCATTGACCACATGAAGAAAATGGGCGCCGAACTGCAGGCCACGCGGGACCAATTGGCCAAAGTGCAGCATCAGCAGTCTCAGGCGGCGACCGGAAGAAGACCCGAAGAAGACACAAAGGCGGTGACAGTTTCAGGGCCCGTTTCATCCTCGCTTTCGGCCGCTTCCCAAGCCCAGGCTCAAGCCCAAGCTCGCGCCCAAGCCCAGGCGGCTCAAGCCCAAGCGCAAGCGATCTTTGCCATGAGCAATCCCGAGCTGAATCGCTTCCAGAGTTCTTTGTATGGTCCACCACCCACGGGAGCTGCAGCAGGGGCGGCCTACGGAATCTGTCCCACTTCGGCTCCTCCTGCGCCTGCACCAAGCGACTACTCGGCTGCGTCTATCTCGCTGTTCATGCCGATGGCGTCACCGTCAGTCATGTGGCTTCCTCCATCGACGTATGCACAACAACAACAACAACAACAGCAACCACCACCACAGCTTCCACCACCACCTCAACAAGTGCCGCTTCAGCGTCAACTCAGCGATCGGAAACGCCGCATGCCGCCATTGTCGCCGACTCAATCCAGTTGGAAGCCGACCTTGCCTTTGGCTGGTTCTTCAATGGCCATACCAAGCACTTCCATGCCCACGTCGACTGTATCTACATCAGGATGTGGTTCAGCGGTTTCGCCCGACTCAGCGCCGATCACCACGACGGCCACCGTCGAGAGCATCACTGCAGCTAGACGCATGGGCGACTCATCGTTGTCTGTGTTTAGTTGGATCAGCCACGAGATCCCGAGTCTGTTGGGCTTCTTGGATGCCTGGACACTCACAAGTGTCATGCAGACCTGTCGCGAGTTACGCGATGCCGCTAAGAGCGACTTCCGATGGCAATTGCTATGCCAGCGACGATGGTTCATTCCCAACATCCCCCGTAAAGATGCCCGCGATTTGGTGAGTTGCTGGCGCACATTAATGACCTGAAGTGAATGACAAGACGACTGATTCTGGATGTACTTTTGTGTAACAACAGTGGCAGAAATGGCATCGACTCAACAAAATCCCGTACGCGCCGTCAATTGCCAATGGCATCCTGTTTGCGCACGGCTGTGCACGTCGGGTCAACTGCTGGGGTCTGGTGGCGCCGCGATCCAATGGTCGTACCACACGTACCGTCATTGTGGATGGCAAAGCAAGTGTGCTGCAAGTCATTCAGCTGTACTTGGTTGTGCAAAACCTGGGTCCGCAGACCATTCGGTTGACCAACCGCATTTGGCTGGCGTCTCAGTACAAGAATGCACCGATTTTGCCCCATCTTTCGTTCAACTCGGACACCCACTTACGCTCTCGGACTATTGCGTTTAACAACCAATACCCGGCCAACGACCAGATTCAGAAACAGATTCTGTATCACAACGACTTTGTCGTGCTTCAAGTGTTTTTCGAGTGCAACGGGCTCGACATGGAACAACAATTTCTGCAATGGTGAGTTGACACTTGGCATCATTCATCCTTGTTTTGGTGATTGCTGTGCTCATCTTTTGTCCTGCGCTCTATAGCATGGCCAACATGTCATTGTGCTGCCAAGTATATGGCACTAAGGCCCGACAAGAAGACTTCCAAGTGGATGCGCTGTGCCACTGGAAGTGAAACGAGACCGCTTTCGTCCGCTGATTGTGGAAGCTCTCCTCTTTTTTGCTTACTATTGTTTATTTGTCGTGGTGGTTGTCAATGCTGCATGGTAGAGCCGTAATATATGGATGGATGGACGATGCTTGATCCACAGATATATCCATAGAGACAAGCACACAAACAAACTGCCATCCAAATCCAAGAACTGCTGTAGATAAAAATACCAGAGCAACATTGTCTGATTCCCCACTTCAAGAGAGTGAGATTCGCATGCTCAGATTGCCTTGACCCCATCGTTCACTTCAACTAGTGAGGTCGAGGTTTTTTTTGTTTGTTTGTGTCACACAGATCAAGGTTTTTCGAGGTGGTAAAGCTACACCTTTTCCAACATGTGTTTTATTCTTTGGGTGGTTTTTTATCTTTTGTTGCTCCCTCCCCTCCGATCTTTGCTTTCACTTTTCAGCAAGAGTGGCGAGTTCAACAACGTGCAAGAGGAGTACAGTCAATCAGCAAGAGAAGGAAGAAGAGAAGACAGCAAGTCAGCTGAAAGAGAGCAAAAGAAAAAGAGAAAATGGTTCATGTCAAAAACGTGATGAGTGTCTTGCTGATGGCATGGTGTGCGTCCACCACGGACGCCATGGACGGGACGTCCAACTTGGCCCAATGGGATGCGTTCATGGATTACGTCTTGGAATACGATAAACCATATCGCACGCTTCCCAACGACCACGAACTCGTGCTGAAGAGATACGAGGTGAGGTGTCAACTGGCTTATGCTGGCACATGCTGCAACTACTGGCTTATGTTGAGTATCTGATCATCTACGAACACCCTCGGTTGCAGGCGTTCAGCAAGAACATCGACCGCATCGAAGCGCACAACGCTAAGTACGATCAAGGCGAATACTCCTTCACGCTTGGAGTCAATGGTAAGAGTTCCATTTGCGGTTATTGGAAATTGTCATTCTTTGTCTCGCATTTCCATGGTTGCTGATTACCAAATCCTCTCTTTTTTGTTCCTGCCTTATCCCGGATACTCCTCTATGGTTGTCAGCACTTGCCGACTTGACCGACGACGAGTACAAGCAGCTGTTGAGTTACAAGAAGCGGTCTTCGTCGTCTTCTGCGAGCGCAACGGCAACTTTTGAAGCGCCAGCCGATCTCTCGTCGCTTCCAGACACTTGGGACTGGCGCGAACACGACGTCGTGACGCCGGTCAAGAACCAGGGCCAGTGCGGCTCTTGCTGGGCCTTTTCCGCCGTGGCCTCAATGGAGTCGGTGTACGCGCTTTCCACGGGCAAGTTGGTCTCTTTCTCGGAACAAGAGCTCGTGGATTGCGCCAATGGTGGCCAGGATACGTGTAACCGCGGTGGCAACATGCAGGATGGCTTTGAAGAGATCATTGATCATCACAAGGGCAAGATCGACCCCGAAGACGTGTACAAATACACGGCGACCTCCAAGGGGGTCTGCCACGCGCAAGACGACAAGGCCATTGGCCACTTTACGTCTTACGTGAACGTCACGTCGGGCGATGAGAATGCGTTACAGGCCGCCATCGCCACCAAAGCGGTGCAGAGTGTGGCCATTGATGCCTCGAGCTTCACGTTTCAGCTGTATCGTCACGGCGTGTACAACTGGCCGATGTGCCACAACGGCTTCAACGAATTGGACCATGGCGTGGCGGCCGTCGGCTATGGCACTTTCAAGGGCAACAAGCCGTTTTGGCTGGTCAAGAACTCGTGGGGCGAAGGCTGGGGCATGAAAGGCTACATCATGATGTCTCGTAACAAGAAGAACCAGTGCGGTATCGCCACGGACGCGTCGTACCCCGTGATGACCAAGGACGAAGTCAATTCCAAGAAGTCGACGACCACCACCATCAAGCAAGAAGAAACGGCCGTGGTCAGCGTCATGTAAACCCGAAGATCGGACAACAGTGGTCCATCGTTGTCGCGGTGGTACACCAAATACACCGGGAAGAACAGCGAACCAGTAACTAGAAAGTGTTCTATGATGGTGTTAACTGGTCCAATGGACAGGTGATGTTAACTGGTTCAATGGATGGATTGATCCCGTGCTTGTTTGTCTGTCTTTGCTTTATAGCTTTTATCACGCGTCCTGCAGGCATTCCAGGACCACCCAAAGGTCTTGTCGTGTCAATATTCAACATCTTAGAAACCAATCGTCCGGACATTGAGAAGTAAGCAACACCAAGCGCCGAAATGTCAAGAGTGCTGGCCACACTGCCACTGACGTCAAGAAATGCGCCCGGTCCATTAGTACCAATACCAACTCCACCCGCGAATGTGACTGTCATTTTGCGCGAGTTACCTGTCATGATGCGTAGTCCATTCGAACTCGTGTTGGTGAGCCATTCGAGTGTGGTAGATGAAAAGGTCGACACCAGGCAACGATCGCTGGATGTCGATTCCAGCCAGCAGCATACATTCCCTCCAGGTGAATCTGATCTTGGCCGTCTACTGTCGCAATAGATCTGTACTCTCACGGGGGCGGCAAGCACTCCCGTGAGAGCACAAGCGTCAACGGATTCAAGCCAACAAGAATAGATCAGCAACGTTCAGACTCTAACCGACAACCCGATTTGGTGATTGTCCATCCGTTGGGTTCCTAGGGAGTTGCGGGGGGGCGCCGAACAAATCAACAGCATCTTCAAATGCATCTCCATCAAGTAGCTGTGGAACCCAAAGGGTCGTTATCCCTGGTGTCGACCAATTCCAAACCCGACAGGAGCCACGCCCAAGTGAGCCTGCTGCTGTTGTATGCCTACCGCGCATGGATTTTGGTGCTGATCGGCGCCAACGCCGTGTTTCTCGGCGCGGTCTCCGTCTTTTACCACTGGCTATTGTACACGCCACTGGTCGTTCATGGCGTGGAGGCCATTCTGCACGTGTATGCGGTGCCAACGCTGCGAAAGCTTGTTTGGGTGTTCCCGCTCATGGCGCTCAGCTACGTGATCACCATTGTCGAGTGGGTGGTACCTTGTTGGCCGAAGCGGAAGTTCAGGTTCAAGTGTCCGAGATCACAGGTGACGACGCCAGTTGCTCCAGAACAGGTTGCTTCATCATCTGCGCGGCAACAACTACAACAACAGAGTGGAGGGGTGGTGATTGAATCCAAGCACAAGTGGTGCAACTGGTCCGCGTGGCTGCAGTCTCAATCCTTTCGGTGGTTTCAAACCAACTTTGTGGCCTTCTTTCGCATCGATGGCCAGCACTTTGAGCTCTGGTTTGCCTGCCAAGAGATCATCCAAATCGCTTGCCAGACCTACCAGTGCTACTCGCTCAGCCGATCGGTGACGACCAAATGGATCAATCAACTCGCGGTGACCATGACGTTTCTCAATTGTGTCTCGTCAAGCCTCATTCGATGGCTCGTGCCGCACAACATCCCCCATCAGCGATTTCTGTGTGTGCTCGTGGACGGCACGGTCAGCTTTGTACAAGCCACGGTGATCCCATTGATCATTTTCTATCCATACTACAGAGCCTATGATGTCGAGACGCACTTTTTCTCCAACGACCTTATCTACGATGACAGCTGGTTCGTTCAAGCGGTGTATCAACTGGACCAGGTGCTCATCGTGTCGCTGCTCGACTTGGTTATGACGGTGTTGCCCCATTTCAGTCTGTTGTTGTCGCTTCGCAGCATCCACCACGTGCTCCGAGTTGATGACACCAAGTTATCCAAGCGGCCAACAGCGACAACTCAAGGCAGCACCCAAGCCGATTCTTCAACCCAATGGAACCCTCGACCACTTCGACCAGATTTGAGGATCGGTGCGAAGCTTCGAAGCGTTGTGCCAATTCTATTCTCTCAGCCGAGACTACTCATGAGCCAGCTCAGTACGAAGCTGGTTGACTTCACTTCCGCGTCGACATGGTCCAAGAAGCAGCTACATCTGTCCGAGCAATCGAAATCAAAGGCAGGGATCGTGTACTCAGTGTACGGTGTGTTGAGCCTCGCGTACGGGTTCTTCATCGTGGGGTTGCATCTCTCGGCGCGCAACAACAACCCCGTGGCGACTGTCAATTGCAAGACGCATCTGAATCCGTGGCTCACGAGTCGCTTTGCGTGTTCCGTGGTGGAAATCAATTGCTATCGTCGCGGAATCCTTGGCACAAGTAGCGAACTTGACTTCATTCTCAACCAATTCGAGCCAGAAACGGTGTCAGTGGTGGTCTTTTCGCATTGTCCAAGTGTGGAAGTGCCGCCGGTGATCCGTGAGTTTGCCAGTTTGGGTGAAGTGGTGGTGCACAACAGCACCCTGACGGATTGGTCGGCGCAAGCAGCCATCGATGCTCTCACGCACCCACGTTTCACCACGGTGCTCATGGATCTGGTCAATCTGACGGCAATACCAGCAGGTCTTTTGGTTGGCACCATGCCGCGTACGTTTCTGGATGTGGAGTTGTCACACACCAACCTCACTTCTTTGCCGTCTGATCTCGGGGATCGTTGGTCCAGTGTCAATGTGCTCTTTCTCGAGTTTTCTCCCTTGCTGACCCAGCTACCCGACAGTCTCCAGTGGATGCCGTTGTTGTATTTTTCCACGACTGGAAGTGCCATCGACCATCTGGCGCAAGACTTGTTTGCAAGCAGCATGTTGGCGCTTTTCAGTGTCTCCAACACGCCAATCGCTTCGTTGGCCGCGTCGATGGGCAATTTGGACTCTGTGTTTGAGCTCGTGTTTGAACACACCCAAGTGCGAGAGATGCCATCTTCTATCATCCAGTGGGCGATGAACAATTTCGACGCGGGACGGTTCGTGGTTCAGTCTGGCTTTGGTTCACCATTTTGTACTGATCAAGTCGACGCCGCGTCCGGGTCCGCTATGACCGAGATAGCTCGGTACAAGCAATTGGTTTGCGCGCAAGATTTGGGCACTGCACATGGCCGTTTCCCGTCGGAGTTGGTAGCGTCGTTGCGTCCGCTATGAGTATGATTGCGGCCCCGACATGGTGTTGTGGTGACGGTGGTGTATGCGAGCGCAATGTTTTTCGTTTGGTATTGCCATAGATCTGCGCTTTGACAGTGAGAGAGTGAGTATGTGTGGGTGTATACTCTGTTAGCGGATCGGTCAATGATCTTCTCAGACCAATGGCAGCCTTGATCAAGTTGATGGTCACAAGCGTTAGCTGATGTCATGAAGACCCATGGTGTTGTGATTGGATAGGACAATCCAATGGGATGGTGTCCCCTTCAACTGCGTGACTTTGATCGAAACGGTCTGACAAAGGGACTGGTTGTGGTGCAGGTTGTGCTTCAGGTTGGTGGGTCCACGTGTTCATCAGTTGCTACCGCGAGGTGCAAGGTGCAGCCTCGAGTCTGCACAGTCGAGTATACAGCGTTGTGGAGCTGTGAATGTTGAGCATGGGTTGCGCTTGCAGAGAGAATCATCAACAGCAACAAAGGGGAGACCTCGTCTGACGCCAGGGCCCCAGCGTCGGACTCGCGCAGGGCTGCGATGTCACCTCACTGCCGGCAGCCACCCATCAACTGGATTTGCACTATTGTCGCAGCGGTCCCGGCTTTGGGAACCTGCTGATTGCAACGTCTTGTGAGCCAGAACAAGTTGACGTGGAAGTGAACCCATCCAGTCACGTCACGTCACGCCACGCCATCCACCAAAGCCACCACCTCAAAAAAAAAAAAAACTGAATTGCTGAAGTGACTGGTTGGACAGCAGAGCAGGATCCGCCCACGATTGTAGTTCTTACGCAATCCCAGGACAGAGGACTGGGATTACAGCAAGTCAAGTTGGCGAGCCGCCCTGCCTTGCTTGGGTTGAAATGCAAGGAGTTGCTCCGTGATCAAACAACGCTGACACCGTCAGAGCTACGTGGCAAAGGAAGAAAGCAAAGGAGGAATGCATCGAGCCAGTTGAGAAGCGAGGCGCCACTGTTGGCGGCAAAAGCAGTCCCAAGACACACACAAAAGTGTATCTCGTTTGGTGGAGCGACCGGCGTTCGCCAATTGTTGGGAGCGGCCTGCATGCCAGCAAAGCAAGCAACCATACCAACGAAACATACACCCGCCCCAAAGCTGCGACATGTAAGCCTTTGGCAACATCATCATTGATGATCCTGAGATGCTGCGTTGATCTTCGTTGATCTTCTTCCAAAGAGCCAGCGAGCCGAAACACAAAACCACGGGATCTGGTTGGCTAAGCCGCCTGCGTTTTAGTTGTGGCGGGAGATGGGTTCACAGCAACACAGACCGATCCAAATCCATGTGGGACCGGAAAGATGTCAAAACTGCGCGTCATGGCGTCGTGTTGCGTCGCGTTGTGGCGAAACCCGTGTCACGCCACGCAAGCAACCCGTCCAACTGTGCCATCACCGATGGCTCGTGGTTGCAGCCATGCTTTTGGATTCACTTTGCGTGGCTATCCCAGCGCATGATCGGTCGAATCCCACAAGCTCCTGCTGCATCCAAACAAAGAGATGGATGCAACGCCGGAGCAGACGCCAGTCCTTGAGCCAACCCGATCATGCCACCAAGTCGGGACGTTTCCTGTGGCGCAAGAGTGCTGGCACGGTCGAGTCGACGGCGTCGACGTGGCGCAAAGGCCACTCAAAAGCCAGACGCGTGGAGATCACGCTTGTGAACACTACCGTACACAGCAGTTAGAGAATTGCCTTGGCCCACCGAACTTCTTCCGTCGAATGAACAGTTACGAGACCCATGAGTTCAATGTGGAGAAGCACAAAGCTCCCTCCCCGTCTCTTGCCGTCATCTCTCTCTCTCTCGCTCGCTCGCCGGATGGGTGAATCTGACCGATTGCCTTTCTGGTTCTGGGTTTCTGCCTGGACCGCAACTGTGGGCTTCGAAAAAGAAAAGGATCGGGGATGGACTGGTACTGTACACAACGCAGAATGGGACGCAGTGGCAGAACTTGAGCCACTGCAGCCAGAAATGACAATAATGGGTTGAAACGGGACGAGAGTCCAACGGCTGGAGGATGAAGCCGTTGATGGGCTTGTTGTGCTTTTGAAATGTTGATGAATGGCTCGCTATGTCAACAATGGTTTGTCTTGCGTATGTAGTGAGCTCTTCGCCATGCAAGTTAGCTCTCTTTGTAATACAATCTGATCAAAGCCAACTTCCTTGATGAGCCATTGCGCACCCAGTTTCGTCCGCTTTTTGTTCAAACAATCGCTTTTTGCCATTTCACGGTCAGGGCAAAGAGGAGCCAAGGCACACACACTCACAACAACCCCACAGCATGCAGTGCAACTTCAAGTGTGCCACGGCAACTGCAATCTGAGTCCAGTCAAAACAAAATCTCTTTGGGTCTTTGGACGCATCATCGCGTCATGGCCAACCATGTCCACTGCTCCGGTTCTCCACCTCCAGACTTGGAGCGATGGAGCACCGGGGAGCAATTGTGGAGCGAACGTAGGAGCAAGGGGTCGGCTGAATGACTGAGAAGTACATACAACAGAGACAGTCAGCAAATGCGGTCGTCAAATCTTCGACAGAAGCAGCCCCAGCAACCAAAGGCAAAGCGATGTCACTCACTTTTCTTTTGGCATCGGCCTCCTCAAGTCAGTCGCCTTCCAGCCAACTAGCACGCCAACCTCTTCCCAAGATGGTCAACATTCAAGAGCCCCTCAAGCAAGTTACTTCTTCCACTTCCTCGCTGGTACATCTGCAAGAAGTTGTCCAAGAACGCCAGCAAGCTGCTTCCAAGACTGAAGCCGTCGTCATCAATGGCGAAGATCTGACGCTGGGCTCCTTTATGGCGCTGGTGCGCGACCAAACCAAAGCCCAATTGGACAATGACGCCAAGCAACAAGTGGACTTCTCGGTTGAGTCGCTACGAAATCGCTTGCTGGCCGGCGAAAACATTTACGGCGTCACCACTGGATTCGGTGGCTCGGCCGATGTCAATACCACCGACTACAAGCGTCTGCAAGAACATCTGATCGATTTCTTGGGCGTCGGATTTAACAAGTTGCTGCCGAAAGAAGCCGTGCGAGGGTTCATGGCCATCCGCGCCAACACCAATATCCGCGGCCACTCGGCTCTTTCGTGGAACATCATCGAACGCGTCGTGGCCGCGCTTAACGCCAACGTTACGCCTTGCGTTCCGGAATGCGGCTCCATCAGTGCCTCGGGCGATTTGATTCCACTTTCGTATCTGGCTGGACTCTTGACGGGCAGTCCAAGCGTCGAAGCGAGCCTGGCCGATGGCAGCGTTGTGACTTCCGAAGAAGCTCTCAAAGTGCTCGGATACGAAAACGCAAGTCTGAACGCGAAAGAAGGACTGGCGCTTGTGAATGGTACTTCGGTGTGCTGTTCGCTGGCCTGTATCAACGCGTTTGATTCGCTGGTGCTGTGCCAGCTCACCCAGGCACTTACCGGCATGGCCGTCGAAGCTTTGCATGGTACCAAGGAGAGCTTCTTCCCGTTCATCGGTGCGGCACGTCCTCATCCGGGACAAATCGCCGTCGCGAATAATATCCGACAATTGCTGGAGGACTCCAAGCTTTGCTCCACTTTCAACTCCCATGGAGCCGCCGGTGCCGTGCTTCGTCAAGATCGTTATGCTGTGCGTACTTCGCCACAATGGATTGGCCCTCACCTCGAAACCATCGACAGCGTCATCAAGACCCTCAACATCGAGCTCAATTCGACCACCGACAACCCAATCTTTGACCCAGAAGAGGACGAGTTGTACCATTGCGGTAACTTCCAAGCCGTGTCTGTTGCTCAAACCATGGACCAACTTCGTCTTTCGCTCCAGGCGCTGGGCAAAATCATTTTTGCGCAACACTCAGAGCTGGTCAACAAGGACCTCAACAACAATCTGCCGGCCAACCTGTGCTACAAGGATCCCAGTCTCGACTTTGGTCACAAAGGTGTCGACATTTCCATGGCCGCGTACATGTCGGAACTGGCGTGGCTGGCGGCACCCGTGACCAGTCATGTGCAGAGTGCGGAGCTTCACAACCAATCGATCAACTCCTTGGGTCTCGTGAGTGCACGACAGACTGCCCGTGCCATTGATATCTTGCGCATGATGACGTCATGCCATCTGTACTCTTTGTGCCAAGCGTTGGATCTGCGATGCATTGAACACCGATTCACTGCACAGTTGGAGCCAATCGTCGCGGAGTCCCTACGAGAGTTTATTCAGGATACGAATCGGTTGGATCTGACTGTCAAGCGCTTGTTGTCACTGTGTATGGCCAACCAAAACTTGTCGGCCAAAGAGCGTTTCAACACTGCATTCAAGTTGATCGCTGGTGAATTGACCATGGAAAACCCATTGGACCAGCGCGACGCCATCAAGCAATGGGCAATGGCCACTGCAGCCCAAGCCTTGGAGATCCATGCGGATCTAACCAACTCGTACCAGGACGGAAGCGCCAGTGAGCTGTTGGGCAACACCAAGTTCTTGTACGAGTGGGTGCGCAAGGAGATCCAGGTGGAAGTGTACCGAGGCTGGAATGGTCGTCACGGCAGACGATTGCAAAAGATTTTCGATGGCATCAAGAGTGAATCCATTTTGCCCGCGCTGCTCAAGTGCATGCCAAGTGCTGCCAAAGACGAAGAAGCTTCGTTGCTGCAATAGTGTGTTTGTAGTGCTCCTCTCCCACCGGTTTGGTATGATTCCTAGTTTCTTGTGTTGCTTTTCGTACTCCTCCATGTAGTGATGAACACGACTGAGCAGTTCATCGAAGATGATTCATCTTGGATGGAGAACCCTGTTTCTTTCCGTGGTTTCTTTGCCGTTGGCTTTGGGCGTTTTCGCATTCTGTCATGGGGAGCAGCAGGGATATCTTCCATCAAGAGTTGTTCCGGCGGTGCAGCTCTTACAGTACAGTTGGTGGTGATGGGGGTGTGTGGCACAAACGGGACGTGGCAATGCTCAGTGTGTCCACTCCTCACGGCAGATCACCGCTCGCTGATCTCGGATTGGCACGTCATAAAAGACAACACCCACCTGTCCAGCAATGTCTAGGCTAGCAGAACGGGATTTAATGGATCCCCTTGACCAACGGCTAGAATTGTTTGGCAAGTCTCCAAGCTAGTGTTTTCAATAGCATCGCGGGAAGGTGCTTGTTGGGGTGATGTCGTCCATCCCGAAGGGGCTACTATTAAGTGTGTAGTATTGATTGGTGTCATCAGTGTCTGGGACGTCTCACTTCGCGAATGAATGTGGTCGAGTTCATCGAAGCTGGTGGGCAAACGCAAAGGCAAAATGCTTGTTGGAGTGATCGACTCAGCCACAAGGACCTCGCCACTCCCTGAGTGGGCCTGCCTGAGCTGAACACACAATTATGCTGATCCGCCTGGTGGATCCAGTTGCCATTCAAGGGCCAAGATCAGTCGCATGGCAACTTCAAGATGGTTGGAGTGGTGCCATGTGATGAGTCTCTCAAAATGACGGTCACACTCATCTCGCAAAAGAACTACTGTTTGAAGGACACTGGCCTCTTCTGTACAGCCGCTCTGTTGTCGACCAGAATGAGTGGGTTTGCCAGTGGTTCGGAAAGCCAGATCACCCTGCAAGTTGACTCGCTCCACAGCCAAGTGAGTAGTCTTGTGGCTTTGAAAGAGAGACTGAAGAAAAGAAAAACCTTGGGGTAGATATCGATGGTGCACCGTGGTTTAAACCCACTTGTGACCAAGTTGTGTTGCCACCTGGTCGACTTTTGTGAAATGGTGCGGTTCTTCGCCATTGTGACGCCAGCGGCCTTGCTGCACTCCACTCATACAGTACCGACAACTTCAACTGCGTTTCCGCGCATCACCGTGGTCCGTCCATCTGCAATTTGGATCTTTGTGGATTTGGATGGACTATCCATGTCCGATGTGTGACGGTGTAACGTTCCACCCCACTCGAACCATCAACTCTGTAGTGATCACTGCGGCAGGAACTCGATCGTGAAGATTCAGCCACCGTGCGCGTGAAGTTCCCGCTGGGCCAACCAAAGCACCAGCCATACTGCAGTACATGCAGCACGAACTGACTGATGGGCCATGTTCTTCGACAAGCACTGCGTGTGTTGTTTCTGTGTGACCCAAAGGCTCCATGTTTCTGCCATGGAGCAAGGGAGTTGAGAAGGTTTCTTGCGGACAGCGTGCGCCGATGACTTGTCGAAGTGATTGTACACTGATCAGTCAGTTCGCGCCATAGGGCAAGGCACAAGCAAAGGAAAACCTCGTCTGTACAGTATGCTCTTTGCGCGTGTCGTGATCCACTCTCGAGGGCAACACCAGCCACAATCAGCCACCGACCCTCGCAGTCTCGCAGTCTCGCAGTCTCGCAGTCTCGCAGTCTCGCAGTCTCGCAGTGGCCATGTCCGTCACTTTTCCTTTTGCCTCCACGCGCGCACTCCACGGCCTGCCGCTCCAAGTCAATCAGCTTCCAGCAGTTGCAAAGCACATGCAGGCTGCATCGTCGCTTGTGCAACTTCCAGAATTGGTCCACGCGCGCCAGCAAGCCGCCAAGACCGTCGTCATCGACGGCCAGCACCTCACGTTGGCCAAATTCCTGGCGCTGGCCAGAGACCGCATCCCTGCCGAATTAGACCCGCGCGTCAAACAGCGTCTGCAACAATCGATCGACTGCCTGCATCGACGTCTGCAAGCCGGTGAAAGCATTTACGGTGTCTCCACGGGCTTTGGCGGCTCGGCCGATGTGCACACGACTGATTACAAGCAATTGCAGGAGAGTATCATCACCCATTTGTGTGTGGGGTTCAACAGCTACTTGCCAAAAGAAGCCGTGCGTGGGTTCATGGCCATCCGTGCCAACACCAACATTCGCGGCCACTCGGCGCTATCGGAAAACATCATTGAACGCGTGATTGCCGCGTTGAACGCCAATGTGACCCCGTGTGTTCCGGAATGCGGCTCCATTAGCGCTTCGGGTGATCTGATTCCACTGGGATACCTCACGGGCATGTTGACGGGTAGCGTCAATGTCAAGGCGAGTCTCTCCGATGGCACTGTGGTGCCGTCCACCGAAGCTCTGCGAATTCTAGGTTACGACAAGGCGGTTCTTCAAGCCAAAGAAGCTCTGGCGCTGGTGAATGGCACTTCGGTGTGCTGCTCTTTGGCCTGCCTCAACGCCTTTGATTCCTTGGTGCTCTGTCAGCTCACCCAAGCGCTCACGGGCATGGCGGTCGAAGCTTTGAATGGCACCAAAGAGAGTTTCTTTGCGTTCATTGGGGAAGTTCGTCCACATCCCGGACAAATCGAAGTGGCAAAGAACATCCTGCAGCTCTTGGACAACTCCAAGCTATGCACCACGTTCAATTCCCATGCAGCGGCTGGTGCCCCGCTTCGACAGGATCGTTACGCGTTGCGCACGTCGCCGCAGTGGATCGGCCCGCATCTCGAGACTGTTGACAACATCATCAAGACCCTGAGCATTGAACTGAACTCTACCACGGACAATCCCCTCATTGATCCAGTCCAAGACGAAGTGTATCACTGCGGTAACTTCCAGGCTGTGTCTGTTGCGCAAAGCATGGACCAATTACGGCTTTCGCTTCAAGCGCTGGGCAAAATCATCTTCGCTCAACACTCAGAACTCGTCCACAAGGATTTTAGCAATGGTTTGTCGGCAAATCTCTGCTTCAAGGACCCCAACTCCGACTTTGGTCACAAGGGCGTCGATATCTCCATGGCAGCGTACATGGCCGAGCTCGCTTGGTTGGCTGGGCCCGTCACCAACCACGCGCAAAGCGCAGAGCTTCACAACCAATCTATCAACTCATTGGGCCTGGTCAGCGCAAGGCAGACTGCTCGAGCCATTGACATCTTGCGAATGATGGTGTCGTGCCATCTGTATTCACTATGCCAAGCATTGGATTTGCGTTGTATCGAGCACAAGTTCAAGGCCCAGTTGGATCCTATCGCCAGAAACTCGATCAAGCAGTTCATTGGCAGTGATAACCAGCGATTGGAGGTTAAAGTCAGGCGCTTGTTGGCGTTGTGCATGACCAATCAGAATCTTGTTGCCAAGGATCGGTTCACCACGGCGTGTGATCTGATCGCTGGCGAGTTGGCTCTAGAGTGCCCTCCAAAGCACCATGACGCCATCAAGCAATGGGCTGATGACACTTCGTCGAAAGCACTGCACATATACTTCGACGTGACCAACTCGTATCAAGACGGAAGTGCCTCCCAGTTGTTGGGCAACACCAAGCACTTGTATGAATGGGTGCGACTGGAGATGCAGATCGGTGTGTACCGAGGAGTCGTTGGTCAACACGGCGATCATTTGCAGAAGATTTTCGATGCCATCAAGAGCGAGACCATTCTTTCGCCATTGCTCAGTAGCATGCCAAGTGCAGGCAACGCCATTGTCGGTCTTGAAAAGGTTGCGTCGCTTGATGGGGTAGCTTTGCATGCTGCTGCAACCATGGCATAAATCAGAAAAGAAAGAGGTGCGTGGGGTCTTGTCAAGTGCAAGATCCCAATGGATAACAAACTGTAATACGACGTTCAGGTCCAATCTCTCGTTCAGTCAAACCTTCTGGTATCGAGCTTCAGCGGGTCAACCCAAGCAGTGAAAGGAGCATGGCCATCCTGTCCGGTCATGGCAGCATCAGGATCAGGAGAAGAATCACGACGCTGCAAAAGCTACTTCTGGGTGTTCCCGCTGTTGTCTGCGTTGTATTTGCTGAGTCTTGTCGAGATCGCGGTGTACTCGATCAACCATCGAGAGCTCCTCTGTGTTGTGTACGGCTTCACTGTCGTCGTGCTGCATCTGTTTGCACGAAATAACGACAGCGCCGAACATCCGTGGTTTCGCCAAGGAATTCGCCTGTTCGGTTGTCAACATCCAACGACCATCACTGTCTTGGAATTCTCCCATTGTTCTGGCTTGGTAGTTCCCTCATGGCCGTCGAAGTACACCACGCCACACTTGCCAAGTGGACGGCCGAAGCTGCCATTGATGCCAATGTGGCACCCAAAGTTTGTCTCCGTCGAGATGGATCTCATCAACATGAAAGAGATCCCTGAAAAACTTGTTGAGTGGGAAGATGCCCAACACGTTGGCCGACTTGGAGGTCGCCACCAGTGTGTTTTGTTACTGGTTTCTGTACACCCCGGCGGTGGTGCTGAACATGGAGAATGCACTCGATCTGCTGCCGGTGGCGACACTTCGCGTGCTCTTTTGGATGTTTCCGTTGCTCGCCATGGGGTATTTGCTCTAGGCGACGGAGCTTGTCATCTATTCCATTCGACAGGGCAAGCTCAGCTTGACGACGCAACCAGGGCTGGTTGGCCCCGGCGAGCAAGATCTGTTGATCTCGACGACGCCATGGCGCCTGCGGGTCTTTGAGTTTCTCGATCACTACGTGTATCCGTTTCTCACGCCGGATGGCAAACGCTTTGATGTTTGGTTCACGACCCAAGAGATTGTTCAAATCGCGCCACAGACCTACCAGTGCTACTCGCTGAGTTGGTTTGTGACCACCAAATGGATCAATCAACTGGCCGTGACGTCAACGTTTATCAATTGCGTGTCCACGCCACTGATACGACTGTTTGTGTGGGAGCATCTTCCTCCCCAGAGACTGTATTGTGTGCTTTGCGATTGTTCCATCGGCTTTGTACAAGCCGTGGTGATTCCGTTGATCATTTTCTATCCGTACTGGCGCGTTTACCAAAGTTTCCCCATCCACAAGCTCTACAGCGATACCTGGTATGCCGAGGCGGTGCATCAACTGAATCAGCTGTTGATCGTGTCGTTCATCGACTTTGGCGCCACGGTGTTGCCACATATCAGCTTTTTATTGTCGCTTCGCGGCACCAGTTGGCACGCGCATGAAACTACTACGTAGTCGTCGCAACGCGGACGTAAACCCTGCGAAACCTGCAGCACTGGGCGATACCAACAGGGCCAGCCAGGATCCGACTCGACGTGCTTCCTGCATCAGTGCCAGCACCGTGATGTTTCGTCGGGACCTCACCAAGCGGCGATTCACGAGCATTTCGTTTCTGTATGCACTGGTTTTCGTCTGCTATGGCATTAGCATCGTGGTATTCCACGTGACCGTGTCCTATGACAAGTCGTTACCATCCAATTCGCATTGCAAATCCCATTCCAACACATGGTTTGTGCAACGACTTGCGTGTTCCGTGGTCAACGTCAACTGCTATCGAAGCGACATCCAGGGAAAGAGCCCAGAGCTTGGAGCCATTCTCGAGCAATTTGATCCTCCATCCGTGGCTTTGCTCGAGTTTTCCCATTGTGGTGCCTTGGAAATACCATCCGTGGTGCGCCAGTGTCAAAACGTCGTGGGCATGACCGTGTTCAATTCGACGCTGGTGAAATGGTCGCTTGACGCTGCCATTGATGCTCCGAGCCACCACTCGTTTCACTATTTGACCATGGAGCTTGTCATTTTGACGTCCATCCCGCCAGGACTTCTTGGTGACCATTTACCCAAGAAATTCTCCGAGGTTGAACTCTTTCGCACCAATTAGAGTACGCTGCCGTCCGATTTAGGCACCCGTTGGCCCTACATGAACTCGTTGTTGCTCGAGTTTTGCGAGCTCCAACAACTCTCCCAAAGCCTCGTGCAGATGCCGTTGTGGGTTTTGTCCGTGGCAGGCAACGAGCTCGAGGCAATCGACCAGCAATTGTTGGCCAAAAGCCAAGTCAACCAATTGCTTCGGTCCAATAACCCACTCAACTCACTGCCGCTGGATGGCTCGATGGGTGACATGGTCAATCTGGCCGTTTTTCCGTTCGAGTTTACCCAAGTGCGTGAGGTGCCCAAGTGGGTGGTGGACTTTGTGTTGGACCGCGTGCAACGAGGAGAGTACTTTCAACATTCCGCCTTTGGCACACCGTTCTGTTCGTCCAGCAACGAAGAAGCCATCACCAACACCACCAACACCACCAACAACAACAATGTCCAAAAAAGCACCAACGCGAGTTTTCGTCGTCTGGCGCAGTACAAGCGACTGGCATGTGCCCACGCGGCGAGGCTTTTTTCCCATCGAAGCTTGTCCGTTCCCAGATGCCATTGTGATGCCCGAGTGCGTCTCATTGGCCACAGTGGACTGTTTTGTTGGATCACTGCCGTCACGAGACGATGAATGGATCCAGTTCCTGCGCCTGGGAACAGCAACTTGTGTTGTCCTGCGTAACGATCAATCTTATTTTGGGTCGCCCAGACGTTTGCTTCTCGTTTGGTGCCTCATGCCAGTCTTGCGTGCAAAAAGACACTGCATCGCACTGACATGGCAACAAACGCCCGCCCCCCCCCCCCCCGACCAACCAATGAAGCACTCGCATCAAAGCGGACGTATGCTGATCATGACCGGGCCTTCCCGAGAAGCCACCTTGAGTGCACGAGTCAAGATCCTGGGGTCGTTTCGGCTTCTCAAGCAACAAGCGATCCAGTTCGGGTCGTTCCAAACGGGTAGTAAATATTCGCGACCCGCGTCGGTCGCCACTGGTTTCGCTTGTTCTGGGTGGTAGAGATGGTGTTTTACGTGCTGGAAGCGACGTTTCTCGTGGGTGTGAGTGTGTTTTATTACTGGCTCCTGTACGCCCGTAGCTGTGGTCAATGTTGAAAGCGTGCTACATGTGCTGCCCGTGCCGACGCTGCGCGCAGTCGTGTGGATGTTTCCGCTGGTGGTAATCGGTTTCATCGAGACAATTGGGGAGATTCTGATACACTCGATCCAACAGGGCCAACTAGCGGTGTTGTCCATCCGCGTCACTGAGTACCAATCAGGCTCGCTGGTCGAGACCGAAGTGAGTTCGTTGTTGCTCAATTCGTCGACGCGTTTTTGACCAACTGGGTGTTCCCATTTCTTCGATTCGATGGTAAACAATTTGATACGTTGGTTCATGGTGCAAGAAATGGCTCAATTGGCATCGCAGACCTACCAGTGTTTCTCGCTCAGTCATTTGGTCTCGACCAAATGGATCAATCAATTGGCGGTGACGTCGACTTTTGTCAACTGCATTTCGTCGTCGTTGATTCGACTGTTGGTGCCGCACAACCTGCCTCGTCAACGGCTTCTGTGCGTGTTGGTCGAGTGCTGGATGGGGTTTGTACAGGCCGTGGCGATCCCGTTTGTGATTTTTCTTCCGTTACTTCCGGGCCTACGACCACAACATCCAGTACTTTTCAACGGATTGATCTACGACGACGCCTGGTTTGTCGAAGCCGTGCACCAATTGGACCAGCTCCTGTTGGTGTCCTATATCGACTTTGTGATGACCATTTTGCCCCATTTCCACTTTTTGGTGTCGCTGCGAGGCATCAGCCACTTGCTGCGAAGCGAAGAAGCCTTCAAACCAAGCCATCAAATCCATTCAACCACTGGTTCGATGGTCTCGCAGGCTTGCAGCATGCACGCCATCAAGATCATTCCTGCTCCTGCATCGACAGTTGCATGGACAACTCCTAATCAGTCCACAACAAGCAGAGACAGCGCTGTTTGAGTACCGGAGTTCAACGCTGGCCCCGATTCTGGAACCCGACAAGTCGAAGCGACGAGTCAATTTCTCGTTTTGGTATGGGGTGGCTTGCTTGCTCTATGGCATTGGGATCGTGGCGTGCCATTTGACGTCCCGCAAAGACGTTTCTGCCATCATTGCCAACTGCATTGCGCATTTGAGTCCCTGGTTCACCAAAAAGTATTCTTGTTCGGTGGTCAAAATCAATTGCTATCGTCGCGAGATCCAAGGAAACGACCAAGACTCACGGCGATTCTGGAAGAGTTTGATGCTCGATCGGTCGCCGTGTTGATCCTGACCCACTGCCCGGCGGTAGAGATTCCAGTTTCGATTCTCAAGTTTGACAACCTGTTGGGCATCGACTTGTTCAACTCGACGCTCGTGCGTTGGAATCACCATGTCGCCATCCATGGATCGTTCACCTATTTGCTCATGGAAATGGTCAACTTGACGTCGCTTCCAGCAGGCCTTCTGGGCGACAACCTGCCAAAGAGTTTTATGGACGTGGAGCTTTATCGCACAATTCTCAGTGTTTTGCCGACCCAACTGGACTTGCTTTGGCCCAATATGAATGCTTTGTACCTCGAATACGCCAAACTCACCGAAATCCCGAAGAGTCTGGGGCGAATGCCGATTTGGGTGTTTTCTCTGGCGGGCAACGACATCCGAACGTTTGCGCCGAGCGTTTTGGCTCGAGATCCGTTCAACAAGATCCTCGTCTCGGGCTCCCGCATTGAATCTTTCGTGGATGCAGTCGGGGATCCAACCAATCTCTACGAGGTTCTGCTCGAACACACACAAGTACGTGTCATTCCAGAGTGGGTGATGCAGTGGGCGATGGATCGCATTGACCGTGGCCTTTATATACGTCACTCAGCCTATGGAAGTCCGTTTTGCCAGTAATCGGCTTTGAACGAGTCTCAGTCTGGTCTTGAACAGGACCGTCGCGCCGCAGAGTACAAGCGAATTGTTTGTGCAAAAGATTTGGGATCCATTGCTGGGTACTTTCCATTTGAATTCGTGGCAGCGCAACGTCCGCTGTGAATGGCGATTTGCGACATCGAGTGTGTGATGATCTTGAAGAGTCGACAAGCCCTTCATCCTAGCCAGCAGTTCTCACCGCGTCATGACTTGCGCAACAAAGTAATAGAATCATCTATGCATCACGTGGTGCCGTGTGACTCATGGTTTCATCCTGGAGCTCCGAGCGGTAGGTATCACCAAGGACGCTGAGAAGCAATGAAATCCATGGGGAAGTATCCTTGGGCAGGGTCACGATTGGCTTGGCAAGCGATTTGTCTGTACGCTTCCACCAGTTCGCTCGGTGATGCGGCGATGGACGCAGTCGAGTTACAAAACGTACTACCGAATGTCGGGTGTTTCAAGTAGAGTCCTCGTTGGGTTCGATCGACCGCCCAATGCATCGCCCACTCACGAACTTGTTCAACACGAGCAAACTCTAACGAGAACTCGTAGAGATTGGACAACTCCCCGAGTGACTCGAGCCCGAGCGATGTCAGTGTGTTGTTGTTGGAGACAAGTGAATCGTTGAACCTGCCCTCGGCAAAAGTCTCTGGATCGAAGAACTCGATTTGATTGCCAGCCACGGAGAAAAACCACAACGGCATCTTGTTGAGTGACTTTGATAGCTCTTTCAACTTGCAGAATTCCTGATACAGCATGGTCACGGTGTGCCAGTGCAAATGCAGATCCGATGGCAGCGTGGTGAGGTTGGTGCGATGCAGCTCCACGTCCGTAAAAGTGTTTGGAAGATGATTGCCACGCAGCCCCAATGGAATCGAACTCAGATTCACATGTTCCATCAGCAAATAGTCGAAACGATGGTGGCATTCCGCGGTTGATCGCCGAGGTCTCGTTCCACATGACTAGGGTCGAGTTGAAGATGTCAACCCCCAATAAATAGCCAAAGCGACGAACCACTGAAGGAATCTCCAGCGCCGGACAATGCAAGATGAGAATCACGGTGACCGCCTGGGCATTGAAACGGTTCAGGATCGTCTCAATCTCGTTGCAGTTGCCCTGGATTTGACGACGATGGCAGTTGATATACTGACCACAGAACACGCATGCTTCTGTGTAGACCATGGATTTCATGGGATTTGCAGTTGATGCTGGCAACGGGGTAATCGTTTCCGGCTAGACACTAGCAAAGGACGATGAACGCACCGAATGTAAACGACAGTGCGCCAAACCAACGTGTTAAACGATTTGTTGGCTTGACTTGGTGCGTCTGGGGACTGTCGGAGGCAGCTTTCTCTTGGAAAGTCTCAGAGTTGACCCACTGGTAGTTGTTGGTGTGCGCAGGTCCGGTGGAAGCAGGTGGTGCTTGCTCGTGCAGGAAGATTGTTCGATTTCCTCTCCTTCCGGTACTGTTTGCGAGCGTGCTGTCGCGTGGGACGACGATACCACTCGCGCGAAGCAGGTGACTGATCCCACGCAACGAAAACAAAAAGCTGAGATGCGGTAACACCGTCATCACAAAGTCCAGATACGGCACGATGACGACTTGGTCTAGTTGGTACACGGCTTGCACAAACCACGTGTCGTTGTAGGTCAACTCGTCCAGAGAGTACTCGACTTTGGTGTCGTAGGCTCGGTAATACGGCACAAAGATCACAAAGGGGTTCCCCACGACTTGCACAAAAGCCAACCAGCAATCAACCAACACACACAACAGTCGCTGGTGAGGAAGATGATGACCCACCAGCAATCGAATCGTCGCTGACGCGACGCATTTGACAAGAAGCGACCCAATCGCGAGTTTGTTGATCCATTGAGTTGCAACATACCAGCTCAACGAAAAGCACTGGTACGTCTGGGAAGCGATCTGAAGAACTTCTTGCTCGGTGAACCAGAGATCAAACTTTTCACCATCGAGTGCCAACATCGGATCCATCCATTTGTGCAAAAGTCGGTGATTTCGCTCAGCACTTCCAGGTTGTTGGCAAAGGCTCGTCGAGGTACCAGCCGCTTGTCGCTGAGGTCGGCAATGAGCACCAATTGACGCCTTTGGATCGAGCGTGTCACAAGTCGAACCACCGTCAACAAGTAGGTGATGGCCAGCAATGGGAACACCCAGGCAAGAGCTCGAAGCGTTGTGACTGGAAGAAGATGCAACACGCTCTCTACGTTGACCATCACCACTGGCGTGTAGAGCACCCAATAGTACAGCAAGGCCATGCCAGCGAGAAACACCCCGTCGATCAGACAAAAGCCGACGATCAACAGCCGATACACTCGAAACCATGCACGGCTCACACGGGTCTGAAACGGTCGTTTGGTCTTGAAAGACCAGGGTTTCAATTGTCTGTTGAACTGGTGCCACGACTCGCGTTTACTCTCCGGCATGGAAAGTGACGAGACGACCATGGACACGTTCCGGCCACTGCGAGACGACGTGATTGCAGCTGCAGCTGGTTTGTGAATCGTCATCAAGTAAGAAACTGCGTGGTGTTTCACTGTATTAGGCAAAGCGTTCCAGATGGAGTCGTCGAGAAGCGCCCGAAAGATGTGGCGTGCCACGGCAGGGTCCCTCGGGGCCATGGGGGCTGTTCGTTGGGGTGGGTCGGTGGGTCGGTGGGCCGAGCAGCCAAAAAAAGATGGCCGAGTGTTGCCAAAAAAGCACAAAGAGTGTTTTCCAATCGACTTTGCCGACCTGTTGGAAGCCTCTTTGGGGGGCTTTTTCCGGGTGGATCTCTCTGCTCACGTGCAACTCACACTCGCGTCGCGTCGTGGTATCTTGGCGAGCGGAACGTGGATACCATCATGGGTCATAGGACACCAACCATCGTGGTGCACCCAGTCGTTCCACAGACGATGCCACTGGTACCTTCAGAGACACAAGAGTCACCAAGGAGACTGACTCTTCCCGCCAAATCTGCGTCCACCTTGTTCAAACTCGAGACCAAGTCCAACTCCAGTTCGTTCCAAGCTCTGCGACGTCTGTGGTCGTTTGGAGATGGCAAGTTTGAGACCTGCGTGAGTCCCATGAGGTTTCGCCTCTACTGGGTGATCATTTTGCTCATCTATGTTTTGGATGGCCTGTTTCTCGCGATGGTGAGTGTGTTTTACCGCTGGTTGTTGTATTCTCCACTCGTGATTGTCCACGTCGAGTCCATTCTACATTTGCTTCCGATCGAGACGCTTCGCAAGCTCGTCTGGGTCTTTGCGCTTGTGGCCGCGCTCCATTTGCTGACCGCGCTTGAGATCGTGTGGTGTTCTATTCGCAACAAACGGCTCGTGCTCACTTCTTCGGGGACCCCGTGGAAGAGTTCGCCAACCATTGTGGCCGATAGTATGACCAAGCTGCCATCCCCGGCACGGTCTTGTTGGACTCGACTCAACCTGCTTCGCATCCAATGGATTGATCCGTTTCTCACACCGGATGGCAAACACTTTGATGTGTTGTTTTCCGCGCAAGAAGTGCTTCAAATCATTGCCCAAACGTATCAGAGTTTCTCGTTGAGTCACCTGGTCACGACCAAATGGATCAATCAACTGGCCGTGGCGTCGACTTTTCTCAATTGCGTGTCTTCCTCCGTGGTTCGCTTTGTCGTGCCGTACAATCTGCCGCGTCAACGGTTTTTATGCGTGCTTTGTGATTGTCTGCTGGGGTTCATCCAGGCCGTGGTGATTCCCGTGATCATTTTCGCGCGATACTACCAGGTGTATGACCCCAACACGCAGTATTTTCCCGATGAGCTCGTGTACGACGACGTCTGGTTCATCGAAGCCATTCGTCAACTCGATCAGATCCTCATCGTGTCGTATCTGGACTTTGTGATGACCATTTTGCCGCATCTCAACTTTCTGTGGTCGCTACGAGGCATTGCCCACTTGTTACGCACCAAAGTTCCGTCCACGATGCCGCCCAAAGCCAGCAAGAAAGCTCTTGTTGCCGTATTCACCAAAGCCATCCCCTCCACGGCTCGAAATGCGATGCAAACTACCGTCGGTGTTTCACCAGCGTCTGTAGCGCCGACGGCAAAGCATGTTCGCACAAGAGAAGAACAGGAGCAAATGCCCAAGCGGAATCATTACAAGCGACGAGTGTATGGCACCGTTTGCGTCGTGTACGGTTGTCTGGTGGTGCTGGTGCATTTGCTGGCGAGAAACGACAACCCCTTGGCCGAGAAAAATTGCAAATCCCATTTGAATCCATGGTTCACCCAGCGATTTGCGTGTTCCATCATATTTATCAACTGTTATCGCGGCGAAATCCAAGGAACTCGACAAGAGATCACGGCGATTCTCCAACAATTCCATCCAAGTTCCGCTTCGGCGGTCTGTTTCACCCATTGCCCGGCGCTGGAGATTCCACCCACGCTTCGTGTCTTTGACGGCCTGGTCGGCTTGGATATTTACAATTCCACGCTGGTGCAGTGGGGTGCGGACGCTGCCATTGATGCCAAAGCGCATCCAGTGTTCAACTACCTGTCTCTTGAGTTCGTCAACCTCTCGGGAATTCCCGATGGCTTGTTGAATGGGCAGCTTCCAACAACTTTTACCGATACGGAGATCTATCGGACCAATCTGACGTCGCTACCCGAGTCCATTGGCGCGTTTTGGCCTCAAATGAACACCTTGTTCCTGGAGTTTTGCCTGCTCCAGCATTTGCCTGCGAGTCTGCGGGAAATGGAATTCTGGTTCTTCTCGATTGCCGGAAATGCGTTGACCGACATGGATTCGAGTGCCTTCGCGCACAGCCGTCTAAATCAACTCTTGTTTTCCAACAATCCACTCACAGTGCTGCCGGAAAGCATGCCCAACGCGAATGATCTGATGCGATTCTCGTTTGAGCACACTTTAGTGGAACAAGTTCCCGTCTGGGTCATGGATTGGGCACTGAACCGCATCGATCATGACATGTTTGTCGAGCATTCGGCGTTTGGAACACCGTTTTGTGAAAGCACTGTTTCCACTCCGTTCTGGAATGGGTCGACAGATCCCAATGGCGAGATGAACGCAAGACACGCACTGTACAAACAGAAAGCGTGTGAGAAAAACTCGAATACGTCCAAAGGATTCTATCCAATCGAGATCATCATCCAGCAACGCCCTCTTTGATGTCATTGTAAATGCCATCGGATGGGTCGAACGACATTGATGCATGCCATGGCATGGGATGGCAATCTTTTTGAATGACATCCAGAGCCGAAGGAGCCAAAAAGCGCCCTCACGAAACTCTTCCAGCACGGCACGATACCAATGGCGCGATTTGAGTTGATCAGAACCTAATGCACAAATGACAGATGCAGGGAGTCTGTCCAAACGTGTGGTTGCGGAAATCGCAGTGCGCGGGGTTCCCATCGCGAGTTCATGTCAATACGACAACAGTTGTAGCTGACAAAACATGAACTGTTGGATTTGTTGGTGTGTTAAGCGGGAGATATCTCTCGTTGAGATCATCAAACACACATGCACAACCACGCAACTCACTGCTGTGTGCTTTTCTTGAAGGCATTCACTTGGGTAACAACCAATTGGCGAGTCGGGACACCAAGTCGTTCAGATGGGTCTCTTCGTCTTCTTCTACAGAGGTCATTCGTCGAGGACGCTTTGACGTTCGAACGGATGTCAAATCACTTGTTCTTTCATGCGCAAACGGTTGCTGGTAGTGGAGATCTCGCTTGCGCGAGCCACTTGAAGCACGTGAACGAGAAGGTCGCGACGAAGAGGTGGAATTGAAGGATGGCAGCTTGAGCTTACTGAGTTGACAAAACTGTAGCGGTATCTTGTATGCTGGCGAGGCCAATCTCGCATCCAGCGTGGCAGAAAGCTGGTCCAACTTGGGCTGGGTTGTCCCACTTGAGCTTGTCGGCTGGGTTTCCATCGACTGGTCATGGCCAAATAGAGAGATACAAACAACATCAAAGGATCCGCCAACAGCGTCAGCATCGCATGCAATCATTGTCACCGACAAAGCGTTGAAATGAACTCGGTACCAAATGGGTCCTGTAATCGCGGATTTGGTCTTGTAACTGGTCGATTTGATTGCGCAGAGGCGCCAACTTGGACCGCTGGAGCCAAACAGCAAGTCGAATCACACTGGCATTTGGTCGCGTAGTCTTCAGGTCAATCGATTTGATTTGTTTTCTGGAGAGATGGTGAAACTGCTGCAGAGGAACCAACGCACTAGCAATCACTTTGTCACCCAACTGGTCGCAACAACAACATCAACAACACAAAACAATCAGTTGCACGTGAGTGGATTCTGATAATTGATGGAACGCTTGTGGCCAGGATCAATTGGAATTGGCCAACAGCAACGTACAACGGATTCTTGGAAAACTGTCACTTGAGCACACGCGTGGACCATTTTCACCCACTGAAACTCGTACATTTCGTTCCATCTGGATGGTACCAGGTCCAAAACAAACGGCTGTTAACAGAATCGCCACACACACACACAAGGAAAAACCACGTCAACTGGTGTTTACATGGGTTGCGCGATGGCTTTTCGTTTGGTCGTCGTGAACTTTTGGTCGCCTTCACATGCATCCACAGGTTCTAAAGACACCACGACATAACACTTTCGTACTGGCAACCCGCCCCCCCAACCAACCAACCAACCAACCACTCGCCACATCAGCTCACTCATTCATTTGACAGGTGGATCATTTCAGTCACCAACCAACCTGCAAAAAAAGACTTGCTATAGACCAGATTGGTGGCATCCAACACCTCAATCTGCAGCGTAGCAAGGCTCTGGCCAGTGACCGGGTCTTGGTCCATTTCCAGTTGCTCGTTGTAGCATCTCGTGAGGATCAGTTTGTGGTATTCTTCCTGTTTGGCATGAAGCGTCCGTTCCAGTTTGCGAATGGTTTTGATGCGATTGGCCACCGAGCCATTCGTTTCCCCACGCGTGCCGGCATGGAAAGTCGTGACGGTCGTATTCAGGTCCATGTCGCCACCAGCGCTTCCATCTGCGGGACCAGACACGACGGCTGAGGATTGAGAGCGGAAGGAAACGTTGCTGTTCATGGCTGAAACTCTATATTTCTGTTGGTGAAGTGATTGATCGAGGGGTTCTTTGTCTCTGAAGAGCCAAAAGAGCCACCGCGCCGAGCCATTGGCACTTGCTCGCGGCGCTGCTCGGGCAAGGTTGCCTTTTCCAGCCAGCTGAATCAAGAAAGGGCACAGGAGACGCACACGTGATTGGTTGAAAACCCGACCATGCGGACTACCCTTGGGATTGGCTCTAAATCGCGAAGGTGGGGTCCAGTTTGGGCCTGATGTAGTGTGGCCCACACTGTTTTGTACCTGATCTCGTCAGAATCATAGCGGCATCTTGAGGTGTTGGGGCTTTGTTTGCTTGTTTTTTGCGGAAGCAAGTCGAGGCGATTCAGTCGGTTGGGCCGAAAGGATCAGAAGCGCAAAGAGCAAGGAAAACGCAAAAAGATGCCAGGTGAAACCTACAAGCTCAAGACCACTCCATTGGACCCACGTTTCCCCAACCAAAACCAGTCCCAACATTGCTGGTGAGTGTGTTGTGTCGATCAATGATGCTTCTATTTGTGCAGCAGTGGACTCAGCAAAGGACCGCCGAGTGGTTGCTGAAGAGCTGAATTGAATTCTTTGATTTGGGTTGATTGATGACAAACAAACACACAAATATGTCGACTTTGGTGGAATGTATGATACTCTACAGGACTCGCTACAATGAGTTTGTGCTGTGCTTGAAGGAGAACGACGGCGACGAGGATTCCTGCAAGAAGTACTACCAACTGGCTGCCTCCATCTGCCCATCGGCATGGGTGAGTCACAACTACCGAGCTCTTCGACTTGGTGGAT
Source organism: Paralagenidium karlingii (assembly GCA_027475765.1). Classification (NCBI taxonomy): domain Eukaryota; phylum Oomycota; class Peronosporomycetes; genus Paralagenidium; species Paralagenidium karlingii. The sequence goes on from JAMFLO010000161.1 coordinate 61,569, forward strand.
CGCCCATGTCGCTGAGACCGATGAAAACAGAATTGCTCAAGCTTTGCTGAATCTCTGTTTACTGACTTGTTTGCTGAAATGTGTCACCTTTAGATGGACCGATGGGATGGTGAACGCGATGAAGGCTCTTTCGCTGGTGTGCAGGCCGACAAGTAGATTCGCTTCCACTTGAACACCACGCCACAGGAAGAAAAAAAAAAGCAGAAGAAGAAGAAAAGAATAAGGAGAAAGAAAACACCCTCGCTCACTGCTGAAGTCACTTGTACCAAGATCTCAATCCGAGGGGAACTGCTTTGCAGTTGGGGGAAAACAATGAGTGAAAGAGTGACAAAAGAGTGCGACGTCTGCCCAATAAACACCAAAGAAAAAAGAACAAGCAAAAACACAGCGAGCTGAAGCGCTTTTTGGTTCCACGCCACGCCACAAAAAAGACAAACAATATCATGCAATCATGAAGAGAACAAAGCAGGCTCTACAGCATGACCCAACACATATATCGCTTGGCCTGACTTGGAATATGTCACGTCAGATCCATCCGAATTGTGTTAAGCTGCGAACTCACTAAACGGTAACCAACCGCTCGAGAACGGTACCTAACGGTTAGAACCACTCCATCAATTTCTGGGCAATGCTTGGGAGCATTCAACGGACACGAACCTATTGGTGGCGCAGGCAACGGTTGATCATGAGCTCTTCTTCTTCTGTTTCTTCTCCGTCTAAACGTCTCAAGAGCACTACTACCACCACTTCGACAGCAGTAACAGACACATCAGACGCTTCCAACACACGATCGTTTCGCAAGCTGCCCAGTGCCTTGTCGCTGAGAATCGTTGGTCGCTTCAATCGTGCTCGCGCTACCGTGCTCACTTTGCCCCATGGAGATGTGCGCACGCCTGTGTTCATGCCTGTGGGCACCCAGGCCAGTATCAAAGGGTTGACCAGCGAACAAATGGCCAGTGAGCCCATCAATTGTGCCATTTTGCTCAACAACACCTACCATTTGGCCTTGCGACCTGGGTCCCATCTGATTGACGAATTTGGCGGCACCCACGAGTTTATGAACTGGCCGCGCAATGTGTTGACCGACTCGGGTGGCTTTCAGATGGTGTCGCTGTCTAAGCTTTGTGAAATCACCGAAGAAGGCGTGACATTTGAGTCCTTTGTGGATGGCACCAAGATGCTGTTGACCCCCGAGATGTCCATTCAGCACCAGAACCGCATTGGCTCGGACATTATGATGCAACTGGATGACGTCGTATCAAGTGTGACCCAGGACGATGCGCGGTTCAAAGAAGCCTGTGAGCGAAGCATTCGATGGTTGGATCGGTGCATGGAAGCCCACGCCAACCCAGAAAGGCAGAATCTGTTTGGCATCATCCAGGGAGGCCTGGACGTGACTCCTGGTGGACTTCGCGACTTTTGTCTGGAGGAAATGATCGCGAGAGATCTTCCCGGGTATGCCATTGGTGGACTGGCCGGTGGTGAGTCCAAGGAAGCGTTTTGGCCCGTGGTGTCAAAATGCGCCAAGGCACTGCCCGAACACAAACCGCGGTATCTCATGGGTGTTGGGTACCCGTTGGATCTGGTGATTTGCTCGGCACTGGGTGTCGACATGTTTGACTGTGTGTACCCGACCCGCACGGCGCGGTTTGGCACGGCCATCGTGGAAAGCGGGTTGCTGAAGCTGAAACATGCCAAATTCGAAAACGATTTGTCGCCGATCGACGACGACTGCAAATGCCACGTGTGCCAGCAATTCACCCGCGCACAATTGCGGGTGTTGCTGAAAAAAGACAATTCCATTGGCCCACAATTGATCACGGTGCACAACGTGACGTGGATGCTGAATTTCATGCTGAAACTTCGTCAGTCGATCATTGACGGCAATTTTGAGGCATTTGTGCGCAACTTTATGAGAAAGCAGTTTCCCGATGAAAAATACCCTCAATGGACGATCGATGCGCTGGAAGATGCAGGCATTCAGCTGGTGCAGTAACGAGTTGAACGCCGACTGTAGGTAAAGAGAAAGAGAAAGGAGAAAGGAGAAAGAACAGAATGCCCGCGTGCTGAACGCTTGCACTGTTTCAAACCAATTATCCAAACAATAGAGAAAGGTTTTCAAAGAAGACTGTAAATACCAGTTTGCCCGAACGCGGTCAAATCAAACAAGTGATTGTCAATTCAACTCGGGTTCTCGTTTGTGACTTGTTCACAACGTTCAACGTTCGAGTTTACTGATTCCTTTGCCGAGTTTACACAAGCACGCTTTTGAACGTCTTGATTTGCAATTATTTAGTTAACATTACAAGACGAACTGCAAGCTTGGAATCTGTTAATGTCCTGGCATTTGATCTCTTCCGCGTTAACACCCTTCCTTCATAATTGTTGCTGCTTTTCCCAAGAGAACGACTTCCACCACGATCACGACACACTGGTTGTTTCGTACTGAACACCATTCACGGAGAAAAGAGACTAAAAGAGACAACAAGCGAAAAGCTGTCAACGCCATTCAACTAGCAGTCGAGCGACGCTGACCTGCGTGAGACTCCACTTGACGGAAGACACGGCAGTATACACGTTGTCAAAACGATGGTGCTTTGCGAGGATCCATGTTAAACGATGAGGTCAGTTCGCAATTGTAATTCACTGGAGGACCATTCGCACCGCCTGTCGACGACGGAGTTGCTGATGTCACGGAAGTAGACGAAGACGAGACCATTTCACCACTTGACCTGACTTGCGACATGGCAGATTGCTGCATCGAAGAAGAACTTGGCGCGGAAGCTGAAGCCGACGGACCACTCTGCAAGTGATCAAAGGCTGCACTGCCGTAGCCATGGGCACTGAATCCTTGGTGGTCGTGGTTGCTGCTGCCATTATTGCTGTTGTTGTTACCGTTGTGTCGCCCAAGGACTGCTGTTGTTCCAGGTGCTGGGAACGGATGGTGGTGCTGAAACAATCCTGCATGCAACTCCTGGGCACTTGAGTGGCCAACAGAAGTGTTGGCAACATGATCTGATCGCCAATGGTCCGAGCCGGGGCCTCCGGTCAAATGACTGGGATCATTCACATGGCCACTGAGAGAGTCAAATCCTGTGCTTTCCAAAAGCGCGTCAATGTAGTCCTCATGGGGCACGCCATGGTCAGTATTACTGCTTCCACTGTTGCCACTGGAAGCGACTCCTTCGGGTGCATGTTGAGGGTGGTGTAACCCACCAGTCGATGGTTGACTTAGCAGGGAAACATGGGAGTCATGGAAAGTAGTTGGATCCGTCGAAGAAGACGAAGAAGAAGGATGCGACTGAGTGTATCCCCACGAAGATGCCGAATACGTGACACTCCCAGTGCCGCCCATCGACGCGCTACCGAAGAGACTCGAATGGTCCAGCAAGCCGCTATGATGATGGTCCCGAGAATTGTTCGATTTGACCGGATTCGTGAACGAAGCAGTCGACGAACAAGACGCCGTAGTCGCAACAGAGGTCGACGACGAGCACGACGACACGCCAGAGGCATGTGGAGAAGGCAAAAAATGGGGAAAGGCGTTGCCATGTAACGCATGATGATCAACGCCGCGGTCGCCAAACGTGGGCAAATTGCAGAAGCTCTCGTCGTTCTGGTCCACACTTGCATCGCCTCCAAGAGAGTGCGCGTTCTGATCCGGATGATCCCGATCGCCGTCTCCATGGCTACTAAACGGAACTGGTTCCACGCCGTACGTATTCGTACCCAGCAAAACACCTGAATGGTGCTTGCCACTCGCATTTGGCAAATGAAGATCCAAATCGCTGACGAAATTCCTTGCAAATTCACCAGCTACGCGCTGTGGGGTTTGGATAGGGGATACTGGCAGGCCACGGTGCTGTCGTTGTTGGTGTTGTGGCTCTTCATTGTGTAACAGCATCCTGGCCCCACTGGAAGATCGCTTTCTAGTCGGTGTATGGGCATCGTCATTTGCTTTGTCTGGTTGCTGGGGGTGGTCATCGTCGTGCACCGAATGCTGAAGATGCTGAAAAGCTGAAAGTGCAGGAGATTGTTGAGCGTTGATTTGGCTAGAAGAGGAGGACATGGACATGGAAGCTGCGGTGCGCTTGCGACTTCGCGGATGGATGGGATGGTTCTTTGGGTCCAGCTGCATCAACGAATGATCTGTTGCTTGTACAGCTGGCGTCTTGCCTTTCTTCTTGTTGGCAGCCACCGGAGTAGTTGCTGAACTGGACGAAGACTTGCGTTGCTGGGTTTCCTGACTATTTGCTGAATGCTTGACTGCCTTTTTCGCGTAGCTTTGCTGATTGGGTTGAATGGGCTGCGTGTCGGTCTTGTCTTTTTTGGCATGGGGACTTCTTTCTTTGCGGCGAATCAACTTCATTTTCTCCTTGTCTCCACGAATAAAATACGGATGGCTAAAAGTACAAATGGTGGTCTGGGTCTTGGTCCATTTCTTGAAGCCAAAATAATTTAGTTGCCGCTGGAAACTCGACACTTTGTTGTGTTTGAAATACTTCGGTAAGATTCGTGAAGCCAGCGCTTCTGGTTGTCGAATCTGGAAGGCAGTGCCCTTGTGGGCCCATGCAATGATCTCGTTGTCTTCTTTTTCCAGCATTTCAAACAGAAAGCGAAGGAATTTTGGAATCGTTGCAGTCTTTTTCCCACCCCCACTGCCCCCACCAACGCCAGTTCTTGCCCCATTGTTGCCGGGGGCAGCTGTATTGATGGTCACACTCGGCATACTCGTCGATGTGGTGATTCCTGCAGATCCCATGGCTACAGTCGACACTGGCATGGCGTCCATCAGTTTCTGGTGCGCCAGAGTTGACGCCGCCAGGGCATTTGCTGAATGAATTGCATTGGCCGAAAACACAGCTGAATGGATTGGGCTCGTTGCGGAATGGATCGAATTAGCTGACAGTGCTGAATTGAGTGCTGTCACTGGGGAAGTTGCCGTATATGAGGAAGAAGACGCTGACAGGGTGGAACTGGAAAAGGCTGCGTGGCTGCTGGTATTGCTGGTACTAATACTCGAAGCTTCCTGCATGCGATGCGCCCCAAACTGTTGCTGAGGTGCAGAGTTGTTGCTGGTCATGCTGGTGCAAGGCAAACAGGAAGCGGAGACAGAAGCAGAAGGAGAAACTGGAGTGGCAAACGCCACTGACACTCGCAAGCCACCTCGAGCACTTTCACCCAAAGCAGGAGAGGAGTCACTCCCAGGCGGCTGAATACTCGGGTTGCTCGTGGGGGAAATCCGCGGCAAGCAGCTGGTGACGTCAAGGCGAGAAGACGGCGTAATAATCAGAGCGAAGGGAGCCGTCAAGTCTTTCGCTGTGTCGTTGTCGTTGTCGTTGATGGTGTTGTTGTTGTTGGAGGTGGCGAGGGCTCTGAACGCAGTGGAAGCCGCTTGTGTCTCTGGGCCTGGGACTTGCTCGCTGGCCATCGTGCGGGACGATGATCCAGCAAGTACAGAGCCAATCCCTTGTCCAAGTGGCCGCGTAGTTGAGTGAACCTCCGAACCATCGAACCCCACTTCCCAGGCCACAGGCCAATCCTGTGACCCACACAGCATACCAAAGAGCAAGCCAAAAAAAAGAAAGATCCCCCCAAAGTTGGTGTGGACGACACAGAAACAGGCAGAGTTGAAGTGATTGGAGCACTGCGGCAAGGGGCAGGGGAAAGAAATGGGGCGGCACGGCGATTAGGGAGAGGTTTTGTCCAGTCTCGAAAGCCTACACCCCGTAAAAAAAGGGAACCATTGCGTGTGGAGATGATACAGTACACTCCACAAACGACCTGAACACGGCATTTTTATTCATTCGTCGCGGAAAATTACCATCGGGGCCTGACGTGTGTACGTATTTTACGCATTGTGGTTCATTTTCCCCATCGACAGAAAAAGAATGCATCCTCCAGGCGAAGCTAACATGGTAAATTACTGTTCAGTGTACAAACTGACCAGTTTTGATGACATTCGAGACAGGCGCTAGCACCCAGGCAAGCTGGACTTTTTGTGAAGTGGAGGAGCCATCGCTTCCGTAAATTACCCACAGCTGTAAGCAAAATGACCCAATTGCCCAGGTTGCCAATAATTCCGTCTGATTGGCTCCAGGTTTAACCTGACAGCTGGTTCATTGGCCACAAACGGTCAGGTGTTGCAACACCAGAGGAAGCGATAGAATTGTGGGTTTCCCTTGTTGCGCGGAAAAGCCCACCAATCCGTGAAAACTACCTTCCCGTCTGTCGTTCATTCTCAAACTGCATCCAACACCTGTGGCGTTGACAAAGAAGAAGCGTTCTGGTGGAGCGTGGATCAGCGTGCTGGGCGTTTGCCTTTGTTACTGCTGACTTGCCTGGTTCCATCTTTTTGTTGCTTGCCCAGCTTTAACTGAGCCCAGCACTTGTTGAAGTCGACTCCAAACCTGTGGTGCTCGCTATGACTATTGTACCACCTACGGTACACGAATACAGTGCATTGCAGTGGTACGATTACAAACGGGGTCGGGGTGTGCAACAATCAAACAGCCATTCAAATAAGGTGGACCCCATGATTTTAGAGGCTCTCCTACAGTGGTGTGGCGCACATGAAAACAGGCAAGTTGTTTGAAAAACCCACTCTTTTGCCCATTTGGCGGGAAGTCTGTGTGGAAAAGCGCGCCAAAACCTCCTGCCAACCCCAACAAAATGGACTGTGTGTTTGGACCAAGACGCCAAGTAGGTGACCGGTGGGCCCTTCAGCGCCAACAGCAGCAGCAACAGCATCTTCAACATGCAGCGTTCAAGCGCCTGGTGCTTCCCTTTCTGACCAGTGAAAGCGCCATCGTGTGCCAACAGCACACCGGATCGCTTCGGCATCACCCCCATCTGGCACCTATCCCAGCGTTTCAACTGCAGTTCAGCCATGAAAAGCTCCATGGCCAACTGCTCGCCGTCGTCGATGAAGAAGGCATGCTGTCGCTGATTGACACGCGGTCCGACCATTCCTCTAATGCCAGCAATCGTTTTCACGAGCTACAATCACAAACCGCCAACGTGTCGTGGTTGGCCCATGAGAATGCTATCTTTGATGTCACGTGGAGTGTCGATGACCAATTGTTACTCACGGCTTCGGGGGACGCGCAAGTTCGTGTCTGGGACGCACAAAGCCAACGATTGTGTGTGGCACTGAATGGCCATGAAATGAGCGTCAAGAGTGTTCGCCAAATGGCTGCCCAGCCAAATGTGCTGGCCAGTTGTTCACGGGATGGCAAAGTACTGCTCTGGGATCTTCGAACGCCGACCCAACCGGTTCAATCACTTGCAGGTATTCATCAAGATTACTCCAAACAAAAGTTTGGAAGTCATACCGGTCACATGAACCAGCAGCGACGAACCAAGCGACGTCGACTCTTCACCAGCTCTTCGTCTTCGGGTTCTTCGAGTGTGACCTGCATTGAGTTTTTCCAAAGCACCGGAATACCGGATACTCACCAACTTCTCACTGCAGGAGCAACCGATGGGTTTGTCAAGCTCTGGGATCTGCGAAGTCTTCGTACTTCGGGGTATCTTGGCCCTGGTGGCTGCTACTCCGAGAGCGTTGCGATGCCAGTGCAAAGCATCGATTGTGCCAATGGCAAAGGCCATCGTAAAGGCATCTCGTCCATGTCTTTGGATCCTGCAACCAATTCCAAGTTGCTTGTCACGACCTTGAATGATACAACCAAGTGTTTTCATCTACCGACGGGCAAATCGCTCGGCAGCTTCGAAGGAAATGCCAATAGCTCGTTCTTTGGTGAGTTCGTGCTTTGATTGTGCATTGCTCCCATAGCGCTGAAGGAATACCTTTGCTGACTGACTTGCTTTGTGTGCGCCTTAGTGAAAAGCTGTTGGAGTCCTGATGGAGACTTTGTGCTGGGCGGCTCGGGGGACCATCAAGTATACCTCTGGGATGCCGCACATTTGTCTGCTTCACACGAGCGCCATGACTCCTGCTCATGTTCGCCAAGTTTTGTGCTCAAGGGCCATCAAGCAGAAGTCAACGGCGTGGCATGGTGTCGCACCGATACCACCAAACTCGCGAGCTGTTCCGACGATGGAACTGTGCGAGTTTGGCGATCCAATCGATCTCAAGAAGACCTCGTAGCGAGTCGATTTGTGCTGGAGCGTAAGCACTTGCAATCCCACGACGGTTGGTCATCCACCCCTCCAGCGATGTGGACCAATCTAGAGCAGTTTTGCCAACAAGAAGACGGTTTGGCCTACTCGGTGAAGAGCGTTGTGCACTACGAAGAGAAAGACCTAGCAATCTGCTCACGAGAAGCAGACCAAGAAGATGTCAAGATGCGAACCCCTCTGAGCCAGCAATACCAGCAGTCCATCGCTACGTTTGTCACGACCAATACCAGCAATACCTCCTCCTCCTCCATACCATTTCACTCAATGCCGCAGCGTCTTTCCCGAACGACACCGTTGGCATCGCCACCCAACACGCAAGTTCGGCGCACCCCCAAGCGCACATTGCAACCGCAGACGCTCTTTGATTGCTGGAAATGAAACCATGCAAACAACCACGACCAGTACCAATGTACATATGTATATGTAGCAAATATCCACACCGACGTAGAAAGACTTAATTGAGAAGTACTTGACACTACAACACCGTTCAACTTCAAAGTTGCATTCGTTCTGCACTGTGTAAACTCTTGCTGATCCAATCTTGAAGCAATACACAACTGGATCGCATTCATGTAACGTTTGGGTTTCAGGTGATGATTCAGTACCATGTGGCATGATCAAATACTGGTGATCCTGGCAAGTGAACATCGCCTCCACTGACGTCCATCTTGGACGACTTCTTAATCCTAAGATAGCCATCTCATCGAGTTTTTCTGTCTCGAGAATATTTGTTTGTTGGGCGAGAGTGTCGGGGTTCGGTCGCAACTTGCGGACACAAGAATGCCAATATGAACACGTGGAGCTATAAAAAGCTGCTCGGCACAAGTACAAGTCGGTTCCGAAAGCGACGACGCACCCCACCATAGCTAAAAAACACGCCATTCTTTCTCATTCTTTTGTGTGACAGTCACACCTTGTCCGCTTGCACCATCGGCTTTTACCTCATGCCTACCAGAGCCATCAAGCCTTTGAGTACATTACCAGAAAGTGGAATGGGCCACTCGAGCCATCCAAATGCCGTCACTCCAGTGCACATGTTTGATCCGTCGCCGCTCGAGGAACTCGTTTCATCAGACCAACGACCTGCCAGTATGGTGTTCGCGCCTCGACCCAAGACGACTCGCACCACTTTTGAACGCATGCGTCGAAAACTCAGCCTTTGGGGGGACCAGGAGGCCCGATTTGAGACTCGGGTCAGCCGCGCGAGGTTTCGACTGTACTGGATCATCATTCTGATGTTTTATCTCCTAGACGGCATGTTTCTCGTTGCAGTAAGTGTGTTTTACCAATGGTTGCTGTATTCCCCAGTCGTCATTGTACACGTGGAAGCCATTCTACACCTTCTTCCGGTCAGAACCCTTCGAAAACTCTGGTGGATGTTTGCGTTGATGGCCGGGTTTCATTTGCTGACGGCGTTGCAGATGATTGTGTACTCGATCCAAAGCCGAGAGCTTGTGTTCACTTCCTCTGGAGTGTCGTGGAAGACTTCCCGATCGGTTCTCATGAGTTCCATCCTGTCGAACCGAGAAGCGACGACCATTGCGGACAAAACCACCACACTGTGGAGAAGAGTTAACTCGTTCCAGGTCAAATGGATCAATCCCTTCATGACTTTGAACGGCAAACATTTTGATACGATGTTCACGGTGCAAGAGATTCTGCAAATTCTTTCCCAGACGTATCAGAGCTATTCGTTGAGTACCCTGGTCACGACCAAGTGGATCAATCAACTTGCAGTGGCGTTGACGTTTCTCAATTGCGTGTCATCGTCCGTGATTCGCTTTTTGGTGCCGTACGATCTGCCTCGTCAACGGTTTTTATGTGTGCTTTGTGATTGTGTACTGGGGTTCATTCAAGCCATTGTGATCCCCTTGATCATTTTCTATCCTTACTACCTCGCGTATGATCGAGACACGCAGTATTTTCCTGATGACCTTGTGTACGACGACGTCTGGTTCATTGAGGCCGGAAGGCAACTGGACCAGGTGCTCATCGTGTCGTATATCGATTTTTTCATGACCCTTTCGCCGCATATCAGCTTTCTCTGGTCGTTGCAAGGCATCAGCCGGTTGCTTCGAACAAGAAGTGACACACCACTTCATAGTCAACCAAGCAAGCCGACCATGTTTGCCGTGTTGACGACCGTGACTAGTCGACGAACTCCAACGCAGACGTCTTTGCCGATGGCAACAGCTGTGAGTCCGCAAAGAGTTGTTCGAAGCACCATGGTTCCATTCGGCAATCATCGCAAGCGGCTCTACAGTATACTTTGTGTGTTATATGGCGTTCTGATCGTGGTGATTCATTTTTTGGCGCAAAAGAACAGCGCCATTGCAAGTGTCAACTGCAAATCCCACTTGAGCCCCTGGCTTACCAAAAAATACACTTGCTCCATCATCTACATCAACTGTTTTCGTCGTGGTATTCGCGGCGATCGAAAAGAAATGTCGTCGATCCTGCAACAATTTGTTCCAAGTGCTGTCTCGGCATTGGTGTTTTCCCATTGCCCAGCGCTCGAGATTCCACCCGAATTTCGTGGTTTTGACAGTCTTGTGGGCATGGATATCTACAACGGAACACTGGTCAACTGGGGAGCAGATGCTTCGATTGATGAGTCGGCGCATCCTGCGTTCAACTATTTGTCTTTCGAGTTTTTGAATCTGTCGGGGATCCCCAAAGGTCTTTTGAGTGGCAACTTGCCCGAGTCGTTCACGGATTTTGAGGTGTATTCAACCAATCTGACAGCGCTGCCGGACGATATTGGCATGTTATGGCCGCGAATGGACTATCTGTTTATGGAGTTTTGTTTGCTCGAGAAATTACCACAAACTGTCCAATCCATGGAGATCTGGTTTTTCTCTGTTGCGGGCAATGCGATCAAGTATGTTGATGGGAGCGCTTTTGACAACAGCACACTCAACCAGTTATCCTTTTCAAATACTCCACTCGAAAGGCTCCCTGAATCGCTTGTGAACGTCGATGACCTGTCCCGATTCTCGTTCGAATACACGCGCGTGCAAAGCGTTCCAGAGTGGGTCATCGATTGGGCTTTAAAGCGTTTGGAACGTAGCGACTTCCTCGAGCATTCCGCGTTTGGTACACCGTTTTGCGATTCAGCTTCGACTCCCTCTTCTGCATCGACTCTGGATGCCGTCACATCGTCGTCTGCTGCGCCTTCGGATGCCACCAGTGAACTGATGAACGACCGCATGAAAACATATAAGAGAATTGCTTGTGAAAAAGACCTGCAAACCTCAAAGGGGTTCTATCCTATTGACACTATGATGGCTCAACGGCCTTTGTGAAGCGTCGTGCACATGATCAACCAGCCCAAGGGTTCGATGAGCTTGAGCGGCACAGAAACCAATAAAAAAAGAAGGATCATGTTTGTGATAGCCATCCACTTTCCGCAACATGCAGGCCCTGCACTTGTTGGAGCCCACAGCAGGGCCGCCACTCCTCCGAGAAACAACCTCATCAAGCTAAACCAATCAAGCATATCCTTGTAGCGTTCCACGCGGCAGGAAAGAACAATCGCCCGGTTGGTACGATTCCACATGAGACGCCATTTGCGCTAACGAGCAACAGCCGCAGCAAAATGTGACCCCAAGATCTTCAATGGGAGTGCCGGGGATGGAGAACAAGACCCGGATTTTCCAACGAAGTCGCACAAGGATGAAGGCGATAGACAGAGACGCCAGTACCATCACCACATTGAGAAAATTTGAATGGGTCGCTGCCGCAATGATGCCCAGCAAATAAATGGCCACAAAGCCTCCCAAAACTGGAAAGAATTTGGCAAGACCAAGTCGTGCTGTGATTTGCGCCACCACAACCGCCGGACAGAAGAAAGCCATCAGTGCTAATATACACACATGCCAGAAAGTCAGTTGCGCACCGTTGATTCAAGCTCCATGATCTATTCATTTGTCATACCGTTGGGAACAAGTGTGTCTGTGCATCCAAACAAGGAGGTTTTCCATCGCCCGACCACAATGCCATTGTTGTCGACGCCTTGCACGGCGGCGTCATTTGCCACCGAGACTTTGACATCACTGGTGTAATCCTTTTGCGGCGGTTGGAATTGCATGGGATCGACCTTGCTGCTGTCGTTGTGGTTGTTGTCGATCTGCCGCCCAAGAAGCCGCTCTGCGAATGTGCGCACGGGAGAAAGGATCGGATGATGACCTGTTTGGTCCAACGTGCGACCAGGACTCAAGATTCGGGATGGTCAGATCATATATATCATATACATATGTACCAGAACAAGACCAACCATATGCAATGTGGAGCGATCAGAAGCTAAGCGGAGCGTCAAAAGATGCTGCCTTGCGCCCAGATTAGGCACACGTTTTCAGCTTGGAAGTCTTATCAAGAGACACGCTAAAACCACATGCACCAGAACCGAGTCAAAAGAATTGATCGCTATCAAGTTGTTCATTCCACTGCTGTATCGTCAGTGTGCCCGAGCGGTCCAAGGGGGTAGACTCAAGTTCTACTGTGTTCGCACTCGTGGGTTCAAATCCCACCGCTGACATCATTTTTCACGACCTTGACACGTATGTGAGTGATGTTTCTACCGGGTTTCAAACACAATCCGTATTAAACTGAATCCTACCGTGCAAAAGTGCCGGCACTAACATGCAATCCAAACAAGAAGCACATCAAAACAAAGAGAAAACAAGTTGGAAATACTGTGCAACAACTTTTATTCACCTTTCTATTTCCCGCGGAGCCATGCAAACAATCTGATTTGACGGGTGGAGAAAATGCCATTGTATACAAACTTTCATACTAATAGCTGGTTTTGCATCCGTTGCGCTGCAAGACTTGCACACATCGCTCTTGGACCGATTGCACGAGGATTCTCAGCAAATCATTCGATATACTGTCCATATGCATCAAGGATTGCTTCCTAAAGCTCTTCCTTGTTTGAATACGCCGTCTGGTGGCCATAGATGCGGCGAGTCATGATTCCCCAGAGATTCTCAATGGGGTTCTAATCGGGTGACTTTCCTGGCCATGGCAACAAACGGATTTGTTGATTGGAGATCCATTGTTTGGAGTACTTGGATACATGAATAGCCGCATTGTCTTGTTGAAAAATGTGATCATGACCATGAAAATGATCGGCAAATGGCAACAAATAGTGGAGCAAAGTCTCGGTGTACTTGTGCGAATCTTGTCAAATCATCGTCCATGAAGCACGGCCAGCATTGTCTTTCCACGCGCAGAAAAAGCAGCCCAGATCATCAGCGAACCACCACCAAAAGGTCGTTTGGAAAACAACTGCGGCTTATTCCGCAAGTCATGCCAGTAACACTGCAAGGTGTCTGGACCAACCGACGTGACAAGTCTAGAGATCAACGATGAATCAAACAGTTTTTGCTTTGCCAGACAAAAGTGCCGGCACTAACATGCAATCCAAACAAGAAGCACATCAAAACAAAGAGAAAACAAGTTGGAAATACTGTGCAACAACTTTTATTCACCTTTC
>JAMFLO010000162.1:0-74989 GCA_027475765.1 Paralagenidium karlingii
CGTGAATGGCTTACGCCATCCACGTCTACCTGCACTTTTGGGGGGTTCAAATCCCTTAAGTGGGGGAGAAACACAGAGACCGGCCATCTCTGCGTCATCCTCTTCCAATCGTTTTGCGCCGCTGACGACGCAATACGCCAATAGTCATCGCAAGTCCTTCGCGACTTCGCGCCATGTCCATCCGCCCGAAACCCAAGCGGATGCCCTGAGTGAAACGTCTTCCACGAGGGGAGACCGTCGCGAACAAGACGACGCGCCCTCTGAGCAAGCAGAGAGCGACAACGACGAAAGCGACATCGACCCTTCCGTCGATGGCGAGTTCGAGTCTTCTCAGCACGAAGACTCGCGACACGAAGCAATCCCCACGCCTTCGTTTGGAACAACGAAGTCGAGCGAAGAGCATGAGGTATCTGCACCTCATGATGCGAGCGCTGATCCCCATGGATCAAGCGAAAGCCACGTTGTTCCCGAACAAACAAGGGAACGCGAAATGGAAGTTTCACTTCCAGCGCAGAAGGCTCACCCTTCGCGTGAACAAGACACTGAGTTTGTGGACTCAAACTCAGAACCTGCTGTGGAGCCAAAACACTCCACACGCGCAAAGGTGTCTTCACCAATGCGAAGTTCACAATTGCAGCCGCAGTCTGAATCAGACTCGCGCGCTGAAAGCAAAGTTGCTGATGCGACTCACGCTGCGCAGCCGACTGCCAGCGATCGTCGAAGTGACGTTGACCCTGAACGAGTCAACGAATCATGGGACAACACGCACTCGGTGCACCCGAGGCGAACAATGGGCGCGTTGCCTGTCAACAGACAACGTAAACCCCGTCGTAAGACACAACCTCGTGTTGTGATTCGCACAACACGCAAAGCAACTTTGCGTCTCCCTGCTGGTGCTGACAGCAGTGGTGACGGACAAGACAGCTCTGGTGAATCCATTGCTGCAGAGCGACAACAAGAACAACCCGCTCTTGAGAGTCACGAGAGCGCGAGAAGAAAAGCAACTCGACCCAATCGAGTTGAAAAGAAGAAGAGCCAAGCGACTCGAACGAATCGAGCCGAATCGACTGTTGTCACTCGTATCCAGTCGTTGCTGAAGCACAAGGCACCTTCGTCTTCTGGTGAGCCAGTTGACGCAATGCGCAAGCGACTGCGCCGTCCAGTTGAACGATTTCAACACGTTCAACTGATGCGTGCGAAGCACAAACAACGCACGGAGTTGACTCTGAAGTCGTTGACTAAAGAGACTCGTGTTGGTTGACATCACCCAACACGCTCTTCACACTTCAGTGCGGATCTCATTGGGAGATCCGAGGATCGAGAAACAGCCAGCGATCCTTCAGTGGAAAGCTGTTGTTCGACCTTTGAGCAGCCAAAGGGCGCCACGACACCAAGTGTTCATGTCGTTGGTGACACGCATGGTCCCACAGTGACTATTGCGACCGTTCGTCGTGCACGTTCAAGTGCGACGCATGCTGCCTACGACTTGCTGACGCAGTCAGCTCGTCGACTCCCAAGCAAAGAGCGAAGGTTCGTCGAGGACTCCGTGACGCAACGGCAAGCCGTTGTGAGTTTCGTTCGCGATGCGATCGTGGACGCAGTCGATCTGCAGAAGCGGAATGCAGACCGTTATGGGAGAAAGAACAACAACGATTACGGAGTTGGCGACATGGTTTTATTGTCAACAAAGAACCTGTCAAGTGAAGCTATCTCTAACCTGGACAAGTTGTGAAAGGACAGAGCTTGCCGTTGTCGATGAACTCCATATGGACGCGAAGTCGCCGTCCATGTGCAGCATACGTGACGTAGTGCTTTTTTCTGGCATTCGTGATGATTTCGAGTTTAAAAGACCTGCCAATCCCGAGATCAAGGAGAAAGCAGAAAATGAAAAAAGCAAAGCAAAGAAGGAGGTGACAATGAGAAGGCCATCCACAACAACACTTGTGAATTCGCGACGATCGCAGCGCTTAAAAGAGAAAGCACAGGGGAAAGCACAAGATGCCGAAGACTTTGTCAAACGTGTCTTTTCAGAGTTTTTAAACGGGCTCTCTTCCGATCCAGATGTACTGCAATATATCTTATTGTCGCTGGACCGCAAAGTATTTTGGTTATGGACGAACTGGCAGTGTGTGGAAAGCAGTCGTACGTCTAGGAAAGGCCGAGACAGTCGATGTGGTCCTCAAGATTGCAGATGTTTTGAAGTGTCCTGAACGGGAAGAAGAATTGATGTTTGAAGCACAAGTGTACAAGAAACTTGAATCTCTTCAGGGGAAATGCATTCCGCGTCTCTTTGTTGACAAGCCAATCTGGTTCTATCGTGTAAGTATTGTTTGTTGTCTGCGTTGTTGATCGTCTCATCACCTTCTACTTTAGGGAATCACAAAATGTTTGATTATGAGTTATGAAGGCGAGAGTCTGAAGACTGTGAAAGCCAACACAATTCCATTGAGTGTACGCGAGAAAGCTCGCAATGACTTTGATTTGATTCATGAGATGGGTGTGTATCTCACGGATATGAAGAAGTCGAATGTGTGCTGGAATGTTGACCGTCAGCAGATTGTCTTCATTGACTTTGGAGCTGTTTACTTGAGAGACGAGCAACGAGGTCTATCTTGTGGAGATGTTTGTTCAGATGACGCTGAGAGCATCGACTTGATTTTGAATATTCCGACTTCGACGTAGAATATCTTACCAAAATGAAACATTTGAAAACACTATTGATGCGTGCCAAAATGTCCGGTTTGATGATATCTTCCAGATCTCGTGTGTCCCCCCACACGATTCACTTCTTCATATTTTTTACTTAGAAGGCGTAAAACTGCAGAAAATGAAAAAACAAAGTGAAAATAGTGTCTTAATTCATAGCGAATTAGGACACTTTTTTCACTTTTTTTTCATTTTGCACCTGCTCAGGTGCTCGATTTCTTCAGCAGAGAGCTCCATTTGGTACAGATCTCCAGTTGACTTGATTAAAGTATACTCGCGTCATAACATTCTTCTTCAGGGGCTGCGCTTTATCAGCCAATGCTGGCACCTGCATTTAGCCATTTTCGGCCAATCATGCTTCCGGGGACCCCATCACTTGGATCTTGAAGAACCATTGGCGGTGGCTTGGCACTTGGTCGAGGGAGATTCGCCGCCGTACGCATCAACTTTCAACCGTTTTTAGTGCTTTGAGAGACTTGAACGCTGGGCAAACACTTACCAATTGACCCGAGCTCTTCCCGACAGCGACGCAGCACCGAATCGTCCGATTCGTCGTCAGCACGAACGTCTAATGGACGAGTCCAACACACACACACACACACCGATACCGGTCGGACACACGTCAAATGACAGCTCCGAATGGTTGGTCCGCTCGTTGTTCCATCCATTGGTACAAATTCATGTTAATTCGATTAATAGTACAACAGAAGCTGCCAACCCTCGCGCGTTCAGCCAGTGCAAACACGGTCGGTTCAATCATGCTTGAAAGTGAGGCTGAAGAGTTCCTGGAGAAGTCACATTAGGGCACACCAGCAAGCGGCACTTGTCGAGATACTCGCGGTAAAAACGAAAAAGGTCGTTGACAATGCGCTGCAAGAGCGCATTGAACTGCTCCTGGCAAAGCGGTGGATCCGGTTGCATCGGACTTGAGTTCAAGATGGGCACGACTTGAACACACTTTTTGATCGCCGCAACGTCACAATTCGAGTCCGGCAACGTCATTTGCTCCACGGTCATCCAGCCCGTGTGTGTCAGATTGAATAGTTTCTGCTGCGTTGAGAGAC
Source organism: Paralagenidium karlingii (assembly GCA_027475765.1). Taxonomy (NCBI): domain Eukaryota; phylum Oomycota; class Peronosporomycetes; genus Paralagenidium; species Paralagenidium karlingii. Next base: position 3,771 of record JAMFLO010000162.1, read on the forward strand.
TCGAAAGCTGGGCAAACGATTTCCAACCGATCAGAGCTCTTCCTTTCGCGTCTGGTGGAAATCGACGCAGTACCACTTGGGACTCGGACACCGCATTCTCTTCAACAATGGGCACACAGGCTGAGAACCATCTCAAATCCTCCGGTTCGCCATCGTCTTCAAATTGATGCTGGCCACTTGGCTCTTTTGCCTTGCGCTTCTGAAAACAATGAGGTTCGCAGCCGGAAGACAATCCCTGCCAAATGGCTTCAAACGCGGTTGAAGCATCGCAATTTGGCCAATGAACCACCTGACAAAGCTGTAGATAGAATGGCGTAGATGAACTGGATTCGGTTTGCACAACACGACACTGGTGATCGATTTCACGCATTAGGTAAGTGAGTCCGTTGGCCTCAAACACTTGGTCCAATTGAGAATCCAATGACACTGTCTGCGCTGCCAACAACTCATATATTTCGGAAGCGAATATGGTGTCCCATTGGCGATCGAGGTCTCGAGGTTGGATACTCAGCGCACTTTGCATGGTTTCATGCTATCACATCAAGGCAAAACAATCTCACGTGAGTATAGTTCTTCGCTCGTCATCAGGGTCCGTCCGTCGCCTGGATGGCTTACCAGCGTGCTCATTCTGCGAGAAAGCTGAAGCTGCAGCTCCCTGATGACTTTGGCATGGAGTCGAATCTGACGTTTGAGCTCTTCATTCTCCGATTCGGCTTGCTGACGACCAAGCCGTTGGCTGACTGCGAGACGCCGCCAAAGCTGTAGCTTGCTGTTCGAGAGGACGCGTCCATGGGTGATGTCGATGGTTGCGACACAGCTTGGAGGAACCGTTTGGGACTGGTAGAGTTGTTGTCCATGGACGTGGGCTCGCTCAAGTTGCAGTTGCTTCAGTTGGAGTTGCAATTGTGCCACTTGTTGGTGAAGAACGCGCAGTTCATCTCGTTGTGGACTTGACGGGGCCATCTTGTGGTCTTTTTCCGATTTGCACTGGGAGGAATTGCCTTCCGCGCGAGCTAGTTCTGGCTGAAGTTGTGGTTGTTGCAGAGTGGATTTACATTCGGGTTCTGGGATCACACAAAGACCTGGACTGCCACTCGTGGCGAATTGAGCAGTCGATCCCTTTGGTACACACTGCAGAGGTGGTGACCACGCCGCCAAAGTTGGGGATAAAGTCGACGGGGCATCAATTGGCTTGGTGAGTTCCTGACGAGATCGCTTTCTTGAACCAGAGGAAACCCGGAGAGACGGCTCGACAGCAGCGTCTTTGGGGCTTCTCGGTGGTCCACAGCGGTGCTGGCGTTGCGAATGGCTGGCGACCGTGGCAAGCAGTGCCTCCAGCTCGTGTCCGTCCAGCAGCAGCTCTTCGTCCATGGGCCCCAATCTGGCTGCTTGCTGCCCAGCAAATTCCAGAACTCAACCGAGCTGCGCTCTTCACCAACGTTTCTCTTTGTCTTCCTCTCGTGTGATGAGCCCCCCCGGAGCGGCTCATTGCGATCCCATCACGCTGCCCATGATGCCAAAGGGGGAGTAGACCTGTGTACAGTGACACAAAACAGCCATCAGACCCCGAAAGAAAGACACCTCGCACAATTGATCTTGGCAAGTATACAAAAACCAAGTGAAAGATACAGTTGTAGAGGTCTCGACGCCACTCCCCATGACCACTCCGTCTCTTTGATGGTTTGCTGGTTTGGTTTCCCACCCATTTACGACACCACCAAAAACCTCGAAGACTTGCCAGTCGTTTGTGCGGTACCTAATAGTAGTGGTGCCTACGGTACTCGGCAACCCACTTGACTTGACTTGGCTGGCTGGCTGGCTGGCTGGCTGGCTCCCGATTGCTGGTCAGGTCACAATGTTCAACAGAGGAAGCAGCAGCAGCAACAACAGCAGCTTTCGGTGCATGTTGTTCTTGTTGGATGGGTGAAACGCAACGCCGCGCCCTGCCTGCGCCTCATCCTACGCTACGCCCAACCACCCGCCATCGCACACATAAAAGAGTTCACGGTGTTGACCTTGCCTGATTCTTTTGCGTCCCAATTGCAAAAGTGGGTAGCCCATGACGTCCAGAGATCAAAACACGATCTGAGATTTGGGCAATTGCTCCTGTGTGATTGCTGGACGGCCAGACAGATGCTTTGCTGGCTGCGGATGCCTTTTGAAAGCCAAAGGGTAACGAGCCCTGTGCGTTCTTGGTCGATTGCTTTTGTGACGGAGAACTCGTCGTCCAAAGAAGAAAAAGAGGACTCAACTGCTTTGCATTGGGGCCCGCGAGTGTCGCAAACGTCAGCAATCGCTGAAGCCGTGGGATCACACCGAAAGCACGCAGCACAGCAACCAACGCCACAACAAGCGCAAGAGATGGGTGGTTGCTTGTTCCGTCCTGGAACGTATCCGATCAAAGAACCACCGCGTCAAGCCATGCCATGACGTTCTTTGAGGTGTTTCGCAGTCCAAGATGCTGTTAGACAACGCGGGTGCAGCAGTCTTGTTGCAATCGACTGCTTGCACACTTCAAATACCTGGATGGAGGAGAAGCAAGCAGAATGATCAGGGTATAATCAACTGCGCCCAGCATCAGCAACGACGGTTTGTGGAAGAAGCCACAGCAGAGGTATTGGCGCCACTTTGCCTAGCTGCTCTCGCCATATAGGCCGGGTGCTCATTTGACTCTCGTCCTCACTGCGTTGAAGAGGCATTGCATCCCCTAGATCGCACTGCTTGACGATTCGGTGGTGTCCAATAGAGTGGCATGATCGCATTGACTCAGTGGGTTGTTGCCAGACCCAAAGAAACCATAATGACATTATATGATCTCTCAATGCAATGGGTCGCATGTGCAGTGAAATGCTTCTCCAGCAATGCAAAGCCATCGCGTTCGTTTGAAATGGTGTGCATGTGAATACAGTGCCAAGCAAAGGTCTTCAAGATCGCCATTCGAGCAGATCTGGAGAGCTTGCGCAACGTCTTTGCTGAGCGGTTGACTGTAGGATTTGTCTTCAAAGCGAGTGACTCACGTGGATTTGGTCCACGCTGCTCGTCGTCTCTTGGAACATCAAGAAACTACTACATCGACGATCAGTCACATCGCCCAGGTAGTTTCACAGCAGGATGCGGTTTCTCCTTTCATAATTCTATTCATTCGACTTCTGTTCCAGAGTGCGCAGCAGTCTATTCCGACGTCAGGACATAAGCAAACTCTTCCTGACTTTCTGGGCAGCTCACTGGGCACGAATACACCAGAATGCTCGACCATTCTTTGCTGCTCTTCTGGTCGGCGTTTGCTTCTGCAAGTGGTTTTGTCAACGAAAACTCGTCGACCTTCAAGAAGTAGTTGAGCGTGGGCAGTAACTGGGTTTGCCAAGACACCACAGCATCGAGGTGAGAAAGAATGAGGAGAATCCACGAGATCAACAAGAGAAGGTTTGGTTCTGTTACCTGAATCTCAAAGACGCGATCGTGACCGCACTTGCATTTTGGGATGTTGAGTGGTTTTGGTGGCGTGGTCGGCCACAGAGGCTCGCCTTCATAGTCATAACGCAGGCATTGCAAAGGGCAGCGACGAATGCGTTGTTGAAACTGCAGAAAGTGCTTTTGATGCGCTGGTGTTCGTTCATACGATTCGCTTGAAGCTGAACCACCCTTGGCTTTGCCAGTCGAGTGGTGAGGTTTATCACCGTCTTGAGTCGCAAGAAGTTGACGTAAATGGGCCACATCGCTGGATTTCTCTTCTTCTTCTTCTTTCATATACTTTTGAAGAAGCTCCTGCTCATGGGAAAAGTCGTTCTCGCTCAAATAGTCTTCCAGAGGCTCGTCGATGACTTCAAGGTAGAGGGCATCATAGCAAGGGCCTTGACTAGACGATCGCGATTGGTCTTTGGTGCGCGAAGTGTTGTTTTCCACGATCTTGTTCGCCGTTTCTTGCTTTGGCGCCGCTGGTGGTTTGTCGCTGGTCATGGCATCATCACGAGCGCGCAGCAGAGCCTCCAGGTCGGTAGTCACGCTCTCAACTGTGGCACCAGTCGATTCTTTCTCTTCTTCGTCGTCTTCACTCCAATCGCTTGCATCGTCGTCTGCATCACCTTGCGCCCAAGCACAGGTTGTTGGAGCACCTTGAGATGCATTTGTCTCTTCAGCTGGTGGAGCTTCGATGGGTTCGTTGGACTGTTGACGAATGACCCGCCAGCTAGTGCAATGCCGCCATCAGCTTCCAGTGTCATCCCAACCAGAGACACATTAATTCATCTTTCGAACCTTTGTGGGGTGTCGAGACACATTGGCGAGTTACATCCAAACACATACAACGTGCGATCGGTTTCTTCCGGCGCATACACCTTTCAAGACGAGAAATCAGCACGTGCAATCCAACAAGTCAGCTTGCGCTTCAACGCGTCCAGTCAATTGCCACCAGTGATCGTTGCGCATCAATCTCACCTGACAAACCAGGAACAATTCCTTTTTGCATTGTGGGCACACCAGATCTTTGGCCGCTTCCGGTGCAATGCCATCGTACCAGGCCTTGAAACGACACCGCATTCACCCGTCAGTTCCATGCAACTCAGTTGTTTCAGCATCAAAGCACAAAACGAATCGTCACGTAACTGGAAATCCTCCGGCCTTGCAGATGTATGGACTTTTGTGGTCCAGCGCACGACCTTCTTTCACGATGCCCAAAAGCACTTCACGCGGCTCCTCTTCCTCACCAAACGTCACCAACGACATGCTTGTCAAATGACCAACCAAATCGGGCACTTCTGATTCCCGGTGCTGATTCCAACCGGTACCCTGTACCATCCCGTTGACTACCGGTTTGACTCAGTACTGTACCGCACTTGGAAAAGTTGTTGCATGATCTCTGGTTCCATTGGCACTGCACTTCGGCTTCTTCGTTAACGCGTCGAGTGAGTGCAGTTGCTTGGATATCCCCATGAGTGCCCAGGAAGCCAACAAGACGCCCATCCCCTCCGAGTACAAGCTCTCGGACAAATGGGACAAGTGTCTCGAGAATTTCGCACTCAATTTCTCCGCCGGACTGGTGGCCGGTGGCCTCACATCGCTGGTGCTGGCACGTGAGTGGATCATGTTTGGCTCGCAAGAACCATCCTGCCGATTGGGCGGTTGTTGCTGGTTTGCTAATGTTGTGGTTCTTGGACGTGAATGCTTTACAGGAGGACGAGGTGGTCGACTGTTTGTGACCGGTTTCGGCACGGGTGCTGGCACCGGATCTAGCTGGACCACATGCTCCATGGCATTCAACGAGGACAAACAAGCGCTCAGTTCGTTGGAGAAAACCGAAGCGATGGTCAAGGAAGTCAAACAAAAATTCCTCTAAAGCAATGCAATTGACAAGAAAGATGTTGGTGGTGGTGGTGGTGGTTCTTTTGCTCTCTCTGTTCATATGTTTCGTGTCCATCAGTTTTCTTCATGAGCGGCTCGGCATGAGTTCCACGCAACGAACCTTGGACACCACACGATGGACGATCGCGGGGAATCAAAATGCCCGCAAACAAGACGTGTGAGAGTCCATTTCATGACGACATGCTGACAATCCGACAAGGGGATTGCTATCGGCGAAAGCTGCTCCGGAATAAACACCTGGGGAACACCCACGGCATCTCAAAGAGATCAAGAGCCCTGGGCACCGCCCGCGAGACTCTTGATTGCAGATGGCCAAGGAAGATTCCTCGCGGCCAAAATGGCCGCCACAGCACGATCATCACCAAAATGTCACGGTGCAAAATGCACAGCCCCTGGCAGGCGACGGAGTTCACGGCGATCCGTTGCCATACCGGGCAGCGATCGTACGTTTTGAGCGCTTCGACACAACCGACCGAGTATCTATCGCCTCTGTGATGCGGAGCGGGTGCAGCTCCTAAAGGATTGTTCTGAATCAGTTGCTGGTGTTGGCATATCAAACTCGGTGCAACGAACTAGGCGACGCCAAGAGCATGGGTGTATCATGGCATCATGATGTGGGCTGTTGCCTGGCGTTGAAGCGACGCTTTGTGTGTGGCACCAAGCTTGGCTGACCAAGATCAACGATCCACTTTTGCTCTGCGGCTTCCACTGCGTCCACCACTTACACGACTCATTGTGTGACGGCATACCTCTGGTCACTTGCTCTGCTGGGAACTTGTGTAAAGACCTCCATCTCAGCGCCTGCAGGTGCTCCACTTCGTGGCAGGTCACTGGAATGTGAACGAAAAGTCCATTCCTAAGCACCACACCAAACAACCAGTGAGCCTCACTCGACTCCAATCTTTTGAGGATCGCATCGACGCGCGGCACTGACCGTAATGAATCAACGGGAAATTGATGATAAACATCAGAAACATGAGCATTTTGCCTTGCACATTGAAGAACTGGGTCTCCAACACAAACGATAGCACACTCAACACATTCACGCCAAAGCGTTTCTTCACCACCAGGAACAACACTCCCAGCGACAACCATTCCAAAAGTCCATAGAACAACATGTTGCGAATGCCCGAGTGGACAGCGTTGGGTTCCATTTCGCGAATTCCGTAAATGAATTGACGGTTTGCGCCGTAGAAAGCTGCGCCAAGGTACGCTGCTGCAGAAGTCCATATGCGCAAGGCACAATCAGATCAGCTATATTCCAAGTTCCTTCCATCCATCGGCCATGGCACCCATTCACTTACCATAGAAAAACGGCGTGAAGGCTTCCACATACTCGATCAAGACAATGATTTCGATGAGAAACACGAGCTCCAGCAACTCTTGGACCAACTGAATCTTTCTTTCATCCGTTGAGGGCATTGGACTAGCACGCTGAGAGATCTTGATCTTGTCAAGTGCGGCATCTTCATCAATTCGGTTGCTCCATTTCCATGCTGTGCCGCTCGTGAACTGGAGGTCATTCGATACTCTGAAGCGAACACCTCTTTTCATCAGTTCGGTTTGATTTTCGTAGGCAAAACGAATGCACGACGCCAACAGATCCTGGTCGTCCGACGGTCCACCTGTCGATTTGCCATGACTTTCGACCAGCAAACGAGCCTTTCGATTCAACTCGTAGATCGCGAAGGCCATGTGGAGGAAATCCAACGCCATCAGCGCCACCGAAGACCAAACTGACGTGGTGCCGCCCATGCACACCGCGACGTACATGGAATTGAAGAATTCCACGGTGAAGACCACCGTTTCGGCGGCAAAGTCTTCGACATGGCGAACCATCCGCGCGGCAACTTCGGAAAGAACAATCTTGATTGGTAAGAGCATGAACGCCATGACTACTTGGGCCACGCCGTGAACTCTGCGAAAGCCAAACGCAAAGGCCGAGTACACGAAAAACAACGTAAACTCAAAGAGCAAAAGCCGCTGGTACTTGGCCACCAGTCGCATTTGCTCGCGATGAGACCCACTTGAGCTTGGAGTGGGGTCTTGGCTTTGGGGTTCGACAGGCCCGCCCGGTTCCACTTGGACGACTTGAGCATGACGACCATGGCGTAGAATCACCTTCATCATGATAAATAGAATGGGGATCGAGATGGTGAAGGCGACAAGCGGACAGAATGGCACTGGGAAGCGCTGGACAATGATTGGAATGACCCAGTAAAAGCCAGTGTGGATGGCTGCGCCGAGCAGAGTGTACACCGTGTTCACGACGGTTTTAGGCTTGGACTTGAGAAGGAATTCCCGTTGCCACTTGCCGCCGAAGATTAACACAGCGGAATACCCAAAGGTTCGCAGAAAAAAGGCATAGTTTGCTGCAATTCCCCGGGTCGGACTCACCAGTGGAATGCAGTCGAGAAGAATCGCGACAACACAGGCAGGCACCGGGGTCATACACACCACAAACGCTTTCCATATCGGTCGCGCATGGAGTCGATAGCTTTGAAAGGCCTCAAGTCGTGGCACTGAGTATTTGCTGGAGGTGTTGAGCTGACGTGGCATGATCGAAGAACTTCGAGGATCTGGTGCAGAGAAGTCTGTGGATTCGTTCCCAAACGCTACGCGGCACCGAATAGACGCCAACGCGACTGCGCCGATTCACTAAGGCTTCAGTTAAGTAAGTGGTGGCTCAAGACACCCCACCCAAGGCCCGATGCCAATTTTATTCTCGGTCGACACGAGAATAGTACCCGATCAGAACCAGAGGATCAGCCAACCAACCCTGATGGCGTTTTGTGGGGCTACGGTGGGGCAACTGATGATCAAGATGCGTTGCGAAGCGTGGCGCCGGTGACTTTCGTCTGCTTTGAACGGGTTCTGATGTCCATGGAAGGGGTCTGAGGTGGTGAGGAAACGATGCATGAAGGGAATCGAGTGCAACCTGCCAACAAATAATACCCTTGTCAGTTTCAGTCATCCAACCTGCTGGAAACAAGCGGGAAACACTTCTCAATTCCAATTACCTCGTCTTGTTGAAAGTCAAGGTGCTCGATTCCGCACTATCTTGGAGATCGACCAAACAGCTGATTGGACCGACAACCCTTTCAATTGAGGCACAACTCCAAGCAACCAAGCAACCAATCTCGCCATCAGACGTTGAAGGTTCGTCGATTTCGCCAATGTCGATCCCTGACGATGGTATCAGATTGGAAGAAGCAAACTTGTCAGAGAGAAAGAATAGGAAGTCCAACGCGAGTCATCAACTCTGACCGAACCGTCCCAGCACCTTGAAGGATTCGACGATGCAAATGGCACCTTGACCGACACGGGCATACGGTTCGCTCCCAAAGGTCTTTCAGGTATTCTCGACAGGTTCAAGCCGTTTGTGTTCACGTTCCAACAAGTAATTCGATTGGTTTTGCGATCGAGAGCTTTCACGTGCTGTTTGCGCGATGCAGAACTAGATTTGAACCACAGATCCAAGCGGAAAGACACCAAACAAGCCCCCTGAAGCACAACGACAGAAAGACCATTGATCTTCATCTGGAAACGATTCGGCAAACGTAAGTAGATAGCCTTTCAATCAATGCACTTTAGAACGGTCATCTATGCACTGCCGCCGTTAGCATGTGGGTCTTCTTCACTGGAAAACCACTTCGCATCGTTGCAACCTTGAGCTTTTGCTTTGATGATGAAGCTCATAGGCGGCAAGTTCATGCCATGAGTTATCATGCTTTCCTGGACGCAATCCACTTCATTCTACAAGATGCAAGAGTTGAAAACAACCAACTCGTGGCAACAAGGACCCCATTGATGTACACTTCAAAGCCCCCAGTGGCGATCATTCGCACCCAACGCATGCGTTTTTCTGGACTTGCAGTTGAAACCCCACTAAAGATCCAATGTGGCAAATGCTAATCGCAGCAACAGCCACAGATGACTCCATCGTTGCAGGTCAGGTGTGAACCGACCAACACACTGATGATCTGTGCGATTCTTGCCGAACAACTCACTACGAGGAGTCTTCTCCGCCACAATCCACATCGCACGTTCCATGCTGGTGGTGGAACCAAAACCACTCCGTGAAAGTGCCGATAGGCTAGTCAGCAACAGTGCCTCCACGACTCTTCACACCCATGGGCTCATGTTTGCCAGCCACCAGTCCGCTTCTGCTCACCCACATGAGCTCCAGCAGTCGCAGAATGATGGGTGTTGCACCTTTCGCCATTTGACATCATGCAAAGCATTAATTGATGTCACCACCAACGAAACCATGTGGAGGGGATGCTGATGGTTGAAGTGTCGACCACTTGTCATTCCCATCATCATGCTTGCAACAACGTCATCAGTCCTCAGAGGGTACTAGTATGCACGTAAACCATCTTCATCACCCTCGTCGACTGATTCTCCCCACCGATTTCATCCCGTTCTCACCGATTTGCTCGATTCTGCACATGATCACGTCGACAGTGTTGACGCCCACGAGGTCACTCCTGGTCTGTCGATCCATTCACAGCTTGATTTCAGATCAAAACCCATTGGGAAAAGGCATTGACTCGAGCTGAAAAGCAATGGTCTTGGTGACTGATGGTTTTTTGTTTTTGTCACGAGATCAGCTGCAGAAGCGCCATATGGGACATGAGTTTGGTAGTAACCTCGTTGCTGAACAAAGGCACGTCTGGCTGACGAGAAAACTCATGAAGACGTCCCAACAGTACCTGACCACCACGGATGCCAAAGATGCTGGTTGTTGGTTTGACTTTTGGTCTTGCCCGACGACACACTAAGAGAAAGAATGAAAGAATGAAAAAGAGAGAGAGAGCGCATGGTCGACTCTGCCATAATACATTCTCGCACGTTCCATCGGACTTCGTATAAACAAACCAATCCCATGTATCTCCCAAGTGATTGATGATCGCAGACCGCTTGGACTCTTTCCCTTCATCAGGTGGCCTTCGTGCAGAGAATCACTTGATCGACAAAGAGCCAAAACGTGAGAGTTGTTGAACCGAACACCTCTCCAAAGAGTGATGGTCCTTCCACCCTCACTCGTGCTTGTTCGTGGCGTCATGTTGTTTCCACTGCCGCGTGCATTTGGTCGCAATGTCACTGCCAAGAACCCGATCGAACCCAGTTGCTGTTGTTTATCTGTTACCTAAAGGCAACGTGTTAATTAACCCGTTAAATAAAGATCGCGTAAGGAAACCCACCAATCAAGCAGAATCTCTGGCATCGACTTCAAACCAGTCGTTGACTGGCCCTTCGTCATGGTAGGGTTGACAGAACAGGCCTTGCCACTTCAAGAATACCGGTTCCACTAACCCTAATCGCTCCCCTTAAACTCCCATCTTGGTGTCAACGAGCGAATAGAAATGCATCGCGAAAAACAAGTCCATACGGTACGGTACTGTAAGGTGGGGAGTGCCAAAAGAGTACTGTACTGTAAAGCAAGTTGCAACATGGCGGCACCAAGTTGGCCCAGCGAGTCGGCGGTGCTGGCGACACCATTGAGCGGCTCAAGGCATCAAGTTCAAGACCCATTTGGGCTCCTCAGGATGAGCAATAAGTCGACCACGGCCCATCACGCGCCAGAAAGCGACCAAAGTGTCGAGTCTTCCCACCACCATCACCAGAACCAGAGCCAAAACGACCACCAAATGCGAGTGCCAGTGCACAGTTGGGTACAATCGCCTCCACCACGAATGGACGCGGCCACGGCGGTGGCGGCTGCGTTAGTGGCCGCACCACCCGACCAAGACATGGACGAGGAGTTACTCCAGTTACTTCTAAACGAGGCACAGGATTTCAAGTCGACGTTGAACGAAAAAGATGACGAAGAAGAAGATCGAGTCAAGCCCCCTTCATCTTCATCGTCGCCACCGCAGGCCCACACTAAAGCACAGGACCAGCCACAAGTGACCACTGCCAACACCACGACCCAGCTAGTCAAGAAACCTGCGAAAAGCAACCCAAAGCGAAGACGGCCTCGCACCGAATTGCTGGAACTACGAGAACAAGTCGAAGTGCTGCAGAAAGAACTGGAAAGGCTTCGTCAACGCTGTCGCATGTCCCTCGGCACCGATCCCATGGCGCCCAACAGCTACCCTGGCATGATGAATGCGCTGGTCCCGATGATGCCGCTGATGAATTCGTCGGTGTGGCCCGATGATGAGAACCTCGCCATGTGGGTCGCGGCCCAATGGAGTTCCTGGCGCCAAATTGCCCACCAAGAAATGATTCAACGCCAACAAGCCGAACAAATGAACCAAAAGCTTCGCAAATTGGCCAAAAGGCAGATCCAAATGAGTCGCAAAATGCATCAAATGGTGAAAAAGCGTGTCAATGTGGTGGAAAAGGGCATGGCCGATCACATGGGCATTCCGCCTCCGTCCAAACGTCATCGTTACGTTCACGACAAGCCAGCTGCAGAAGCAAAAGCACGAACAAGCGCCACTTCGTCTCCTCCTTCTCCAGCATCATCTAGTTCTCCGTCGCCACCAACCTCGCCCCTTTCTAATGACCAGGATCTCCATGTCAACCAGAAAAAGCTTCCGTCAACACCGACCAAAGACCAAACCTGGCTCGGCGTTCTTTTGGAGCGGATTGAGCTGGCGTTCCAACACACGGACCTGGTTTTTTCACAACACACCATGCTCTCCTCCTCGTCTTCTTTGGGGATCGGTACAAGTGACGACAAATTGTTCATTCACGAAGACTTTGCAGAGATCGCAGGGTGCTTGGTCACGCCTATTGATGCACAGACCTTTGTGGAGTTGCTCTGGAAAAATTTCATTTGGCAGCCATCCGGCAGTCAGAACTCGGGCCAAAATCCAGCGCGTGCGTCCAGTATTTTCGAGTCGTACGAGCGCAATGTGCAGGATGATGTAATCCATGGCCAGGGCAATTTTTCGACCATGCTGTCTCACTCGTGTGTTCAAGTGAAATCCCATGGCGCGCTCAAAAAGTTTGCCGATGTCAATGTGATTGTATGGGAGTCCATTGGTACGTTGGGGTTGGTGCTAGAGGACCCTGCGAGTACTACCCACGCTGAGGAGGAAGAGGCAGCCGCACCGGCAAGTCCGAGCAACAGTGACGCCTCGAGTACAAAGGACATTGAGTTGGACCAGCACCAGACCACAACGCAGCAGAAAGAAGTGGATGTGTCGACGCTGTTCAAGTTTTCTCGCACCGTGTGGTGTCGCGTGGAGCCGCTCTCAGACGGCAAGGCCATGATGCGCCATGTGAGTCGCATGCAACCGACCGACAGCTCCAAGTTTACTGGACCCGACAAGAAAAAGCATTTGCAGTTGTTGGCAGAGCTGATGCAACTGGCGCATGGCGAAATCGCCGACCATTTCCGCAAAATGATGCTAGAGGATGCGCTGGAGCATCTTGAAGACCATTTGATTGCCTTGTGACCAGCAAAGGTGATGAGCAGGGTGCATACATTTTGCAAGTGAAAAGTTGTTGTTGTAAGGTTAACAAAAAGAAAGAGAAGAATCTTCCCCGTTCTTATATCAGTTACAGTATGAATCCTGGGCAGCATGTTGCTTGGAGCAATAAGCTGAGGATGAAGTGGCGGAATGATGCGCTGCCGAGTTGGTGCAGTTTGAAGAAACGAGAATTGAAGAACGCAAAAGGAGGAGGAACAGGGTGACGTTGAGTGAAGGTGGCATGCTCTCCTTCCCTCGTGACTCATCCTCAGACAGGACCAGAACGAGCAAGAGCACGCGCCTTCTTGGCTTTCCCACTTGAGCTTGTCCACTTGCTGTTGGACCAACAAGATGATCGCCAAACGTCATCACTGGATCCCCTTGCTCAGTGTGCCCTTTTCCACGAGCACGTGGAAAGAATAGGTAACCCAACGATACCGTAAATCAGAGAGGAATCAGTTAATTGTTACCTACTGTACCACCCATTTTGGACTGTCAGGTGCGTTCTTGATGGTGATCAATGTGAAAAGGCAATGCCATGGGGTGGCTGGAATGAGGATCTCCAGTCACAAACACTGCTATCTCCATGGAGCAGTCTTCGGTGTTGTGTTGGGTCTCTTGCGAGAATAAGCCTGCCGATTTCTTTTCACTCTCGGTGCCCAGTTTGTTTGGTTATTTATATCTGCTGGGGTAGGGAGAGCTCGTCCAAAGTGCGAACGCATCAACCTGGTCGGTGATAGAAGCTCTTCGTTGGGTGCACTTGCGGCGTCATTCGCCAAAGAGCCGCGTGGAGAACACAACAGCAGTTTCGAGCACACACAGCCAAGCAAAAGCAAAACGAGCGAGCAATGCAGCCATGATGGCACTGCCGTCTTCTTCTCTTGGTTCGTCCTCCACTTGGAACGCTTCGTGTCATGTGAACTCGGAAGTCATGGACGACGAGTTGATGCAGCTCGTGAATGAGGAATTACAGGATTTTGAAGCGCTACAGGCGATCATCCAAAACGAACACTCCCAAGAGAGTCCGCCGACAGCCGCCAAGCAACCCACAGATGCCACCACACGACGACGTCCACGAATCGAATTGTTTCGTCTACGCCTAGAAGCGCAAGAACTTGAAGTGAAACTGGAACGTCTTCGACGCAAGTGGCGGCCGCTGATTCTTCAGCAACTGCAGCCGGTGACGTCAATGCGAGCATTTGGTACGACGTCCTGGAGGCAACCACAAATATCGCATGATACTGTTGAGGAACGATTCTCCCAATGGGTCGCACACGCCACCAAAGAATGGAATGCCTGGAAACAGACAGCACAACAAGAATTTGTGTATCTTCAGCATGCCGAACAAGTCAACCAGCAGCTTCGTCGCATTGTTCGACGACAAGTGCAAATGGCCCACAAGATGCAAAGAATGGTGCAAAAACGAGTCAATGGCGTCCAAAAGCGCTTGGCGTCCTGGATCAAGGACTTTGAGACATGTCCTTTGGCTGCCAAAAGGAGCCGTCTGTGTTCTTCTGCATCTCCAACGCATTCTTCCTTCACAACACCCCAGCTGACAAGTCAGACGCAAGTTATTCAGAGCTTTTCTAACGACCAGGCGGCACTGCATTTGCTGCTGCAACGAGCAGAGTTTTCGTTTCAGCACATGGACTTGGTATTCCAGCAGCATATGGTGGTGTTGGCACCTTCTCTCCAAAATAGAAATGGCGAGGCTTCAGGTTGTGCGCTTGGCTCTCACGATCCACTTTGTGCAAGTCGCAATGATCCACTCCAACGAGAAAAACTGGCGTTGACCACCCAAGACCAGCTCAGCGACGTATCGCTTCACGAAGACTTTGCCGAAATGAACTGCTGCACCGTGGCCCAATTCGATCCGCAGACCCTCCTCGATCTGTTTTGGAAGTGCTTCATGCCAAAGACTTCCATCCAATCCGATGGTGTGCATTGCAGTCCGTCGCTTGCAGCCTCGTCGCCCAACCGTGGCTCCCCACCAATGGTCGGCTCAAATTCGATCTTGGAAGCGTACGAAAAGAGTGTCTTGGACAATGTGATCCACGCCAAAGGGCACTTTTCCATTGTGTTGTGTCAGACTCAGGTGCAAATCCAAGCTCATATTGCGCTCAAAAAGTACAACAACGTATTGGTTTGGGAATCCATGGGGCGCATGGAGCCAGAGATCAAAGACGGCAACAGCGAGACGAATGGCAGCCACAGTCATAACCACAACGAAAGCAGTAGCCCCGATAGCAACAAGTGCACTTTTGAGTTTGCCAGATCTGCGTGGTGTCGCGTGGAATCCATTGCCAAGGACAAAAGTCGGCTGCATCTGGTGAGTCGCATGCGTCCCATCGGCTCGACCAATGGGTCTTCGTCCTGCTCCTCCAACGACCAGCGTGACGACCAGCAGGCCAAACAACAACATCACCAACAACTTGAGCTGTTGGCGGAGCTCATGAAGCGCTGTCAACAAGAAATCTCAGACCATCTGCATCAATTGCTGGTTGAACGACTCGGCCAAACCACCACCACCACCACCACCCCACCAACGTGATCTCCCCGTCCCACATCATCATCTTGGGGTTTTGCGAGACATGAGCCGAGCCGAAATCCCTTGGCGGCCACAGAGTACAGTACAGTTCTACATGGTACAGTAACGTGGTCTATGAATCATGAACGGTACGCTCCGTCCGCTTAACCCCAAGTGGGGTTATTTAAACACTGCTTATCGGAACATATGCACATCCTCAATATCCACGACAACAAAAGTTGTCGACGGCACCGCGTTCCCATCTTCGCCCACGAGCTGGAACCATTTCCTTGCCATCAACTTGGCGCAAATACGAGTATGAGCACTCACGAAATAACCTCACTTGGGGTTGAGCGGACGGAGCGTACCGTTCATGATTCATAGACCACGTTACTGTACCATGTAGAACTGTACTACCTAAACTTATGGTATTGAAGTTTCCATCATCTTTGGGCAGGCTGTCTATTTTCTGAAATTCCCACTGTGGTCAGCAGCTTAACTGCCCACATTATGAAAGTCAGTTAACCTGAAATTACCAAAATGGCCTTCAATTCAATGCGACCAGCGGTGTGCGACACGCCTAATTTCTGCCAAATCCGGATTTTTGGGGGAGGGGGGGTGGCGGATGGGTGCGGGGGAGGGGGGAGATGGGCGGGGCAATGGCTCTGGGTTTCCGTCAGATCCGAATTGGACGTTTCCAAGTCAAAGCCACTCCACTACTACTACTACTCCACGAAGTAGCAAGGATGCTCATGGCTTCGTCGTCACCTTCCCGAGTATTGCGAAGACAATCCAGTAGTAGTGGCGTTGGTGACGTGGATGACCATGTGCTTCAACTGCTCTTTGACGAGTTGGTCGACTTTCATGTGACCACGGATGGTCCCAGCGACGTCACCACTCGCCACAAACGACCCAAGCTTGGATCGCCGTCGTCTTCTTTTTGTGACCAACTCATTGGCCATGAAGACGACACCACTGCTGGGACTTGTGGCTCTCCCTCTTCAATGACGTCTTCTTCTTCTTCTGCTTCTTCGTCTGCTGCGTCTTGTCCTTCATGGCCTTCGTCGTCTACGTCGTCGCCTGCTGCGCGTGGCGCCAAACGACGTCGACCGCGTGAGCAATTGCTCGAGTTGCGAGCGCAAGTACGTGAACTGGAAGACCAATTGCAGCAACTGCAGCAACACGAGCGAGGAAACGACGAACATGCAGAAGCGACACGACTGCAGCAATTGACGGCCCAATACCAGACCAAAAAGCGATGGCAGTTGATGGCAAGTGAACAAGCGGTTGCACGACAACGCGCCGAACAGGAAAACCTGCGGTTGCGGCATTTGGTGAAAAAGCAACTTCGAACGACCCAACGCATCCATCGCATAGTGTTTCCGCGCTCCATGGATGTACAGAATCAGGTGCAGCTGGCCATTGTTGGTAGTTTCGAGCCCTTGCCCTTGCCATTGCCGGTGCCCCACTCGCTGGGTTCTTGGCAAATGCCCGCACATGAATGGATCCAACCGAGTGAATTGCTTTCACTGGAAAACAACAAGCTGCATGCTCTGTTGGAAAGAGTCGACGCTTCTTTTCGACGAATGGAAATGACGTTTGATCAGCAGTTTGCACATGTGCGAAGCCAAGCGAGTGCCACGACCGTGGAGGGCTTTGTGAAGTCGACGCACGACGACTCTTTTTCGTTTGGCATGCAACATCTGGACTTGCAACGAAGCCAACCGCCCCAAGTGGTGGTGCTGCCAGACAGTGTGCAAATGGCTGGAGGTGTGACCATGGGGTTGCCCGTGGACTTGGTGTTTGATTTGATCTGGAAATGCTTTACCGCCATGTCATTCGGAACCCCACCGTCGTCTCAAGCCGGTGATGCTACCAGTTACCGGCCCAGCGGGTTGCATGGTAGTACCCGAAAACAAGTCTTCCAGGATGTGATCTACGGCGACGGACGCTTTGAAATGGCCATACCTTTTGGCCAAATGCAGTGGCAGACCCAGGGCGCCGTCAAGCGCTTTGCTCGATGTAATGCCTTTGTGTTTGAAGCAGTCGGCAAGATCTCCCTGGACCACACTTCTTCATCATCCTCGTGTCACGTCAACAGTTTGGAGTTTGCCAGAACGCTATGGCTAGTCGTGGACCAAGACGAGCGCGGAAAGAGTCGCGTGCGTCAACTGAGCCGCGTGCAGCCCATGGACGAGAACCAACAGACGATGACTGCGTTCTGGATGGCTGCCTTGAGCACGTTTTTGTTGCAAAGCCATTCGGAACTCATCCGGCAGTTTCAACGCTCGTTGATTGAGTTGCTTGCCGGAAATCGTTGAAGGTTTGTTCTGTGAGTGGATGTACATTGCATGAGGGAAAGTCCCGCCATTTGAAGCGAACCCCTTGCAAAAGCTATCAAGAGTTGCCATTCGTCTTGAAAAGAGCTGCAATCTTCAAAGCGTGCAGAGCAGAACGGCAGTTAGTGCGCGCCGATGCGGTACAACCGACTGCAAGTGCCTTGTGTCGTTTGGAGTTGATTCCCCAGCTGTTGAAACCAGAAAAGCTCAGAACCTATTTTTGAGAACGGGACGCCTCCCATTTGTGTAGGAGCTGTTGTTGGCCCCATTTGGCATCTACAGCCGCACCCATCGCCACACCCACCACATCCGTCACCTCACAACTCGTAGGTCTTTCTGCTCATGACACTATCCAACGAGCCTAGCTTCTCGCCAATTTCCAGGCGGAGGTGGTGGAATAGTCTGCAAGCCGTGCTGCTGCACCACAGCAAGTACTCCGTTGCTCGTCTGTTGGCGTTCCAAGAGTATCGCCACGCCACGAGTTCGTGCCGCATGCTGTCCTTCGTCACGTTCTGCACGGCGCCGACTTTTGCAGCGATGATAGTTCTCAACTACGTTCCCCTGGCGTCTCCTGCCAAAGGACTCGCCAAGAATTTCAGCTTTTTCATTCGCAATTACGTCACGACCGTCGCGATCATGATCGGCGCGCGACTTCAGCGCGAGTTTATCCTGCAATTGAGGGTCGCATGGCAGATCAACTTGTTTATCGCAAACTTTGCAGCGGTGCTCTACACGATCGGTTTGGTGGTCGCTGCCAAAGTGGTTGGGGAGTTTCCGGTGCCCTTTGCGCCGCTGCTGCTACTGCCGATGGTGTTCGCCGTGTCTTTGGCATTGCTGTCGGTGGTAGTGAAACGAACGCACAGCACCAACCAGCGATCCGCGAAAGCGTTGCAAATGTACCGAAGATTGTTTGCATTTGAATGCTCGCTGTTGACGGTTTTCTCCGTGTTCACCTTTGGCTTCCATCAACTGAGAGGAATTCGTCAAGCGTTGTACACGTTGTTGCTTCCAGTCTTGAAATTCGTGCTCTCAACCATCACGATGCGGTTGCTCGTGGACGCGGAAGACATTGCAGCCGAGACGGATGTCTTTTCGGTTGAATTCTTCAGCTCCTTGTTTGTGTCCATGTGCCTGGGCGGAACCACTTCGCTGTGGGCATCTTTTGCGCTGGTGTCGGTGGATTTTGTGCATATCGGGGTGGGGATCGTCGAGTTGAACCACAAAGCACACTTGTTGGCGAGTGCTTACCAGCGAACGGCCGGTGGAAGACAAACGACGACCACCGACTTGGTGGCTTTGTGTGGTCGCCTCGCAAAAGAGCATCGCGAAGAACTCGTTCAGCGGGGAATTCGCTTCGATGCGTCTCCGCCCATCATTTTTCAACGGCTAACAAGGCGGATTTCTCCGCAGCCGATCATCCGTGAACACATTCTTCACCACTCAGCTGCGCCAAGTGTCTCGGATACGTCCATTCTGGACGAGATCAAGAGCCCCACGGTCGCTGCAGTGGTGGTTCTTCCAAAGAGAGTTTGGTTGGATGCCAACGCAAGGCAGTCTCGAAGATTGGTGTCGGTCAAGACCTGCAATCAAGCTCTCGATGCCTACAACTGTAAACTCGCGTGCGAAATCCTGGAATTCATGTTTCTGATGGAACGAATGGTGCTCGTGGAGTACGTGGAAGCACTGGTGCCGATTTTTTACGGTGAGAGTTTGCTGGTGGAGTAATCGCTGATCCCTGTCCAAACTTGACCCGTTTTTGATTGTTTTGCATGGCAGCTGCCTACCTGTTCACCACTTTTCACGGCCCCAACGCCGCCTTTTTCTATGGAATTCTTGATTTGGACCAAGCCACCATGCGCAATGCTGTGCACAGTGTGTTGCTGTACGGATGCCTAGAGTGGCTGTCACTGCTGGTGCTGTGGCTCTTTTTCAAGTTCCGCTTTGGCATCAATGTGTTCACGGTGCTGGCGTTTGTGTTGGAGACTCATTTCTTCAACATACAGGGCAAAATCATCTTCTTTCTCATCATCGTCTTCGACATCAGTCTCGCGCATTATGGTACCTCCCAAGCAACCAAACTACAATGGAGCAAAATGAACTGACAGTTCGATGGCTTTTGGATCTTGTACAGGACTGGATTTCACCTTCAAGTTTGGCTTAACCGGTCCAGTATGAGAGAGAACTCAAGCGTTGGTCGTCGTTCGGCTAGACAGACGTCAGGGCCATTGTCTCGTCCCAGTCGCAATGGTTCCACCGGAGCCAACTCCACGCTGTTGGAGCGCACTTCTTTTACCAGCTTCTTGACCATGATCGCGCTCGTGAGGGCAATTCGATCTCTTGGACTGGTTACAGGCCTTTTTGTGCCACTCACGTTGATGGTCGTTGACTTGCATCCATCCATCCCACTTCAATGCAGCACAACATGCTGTGCATATCCGATTTCTCGCCGGTTGTCCAACCCTCCGATGCGGTGATCAGGTACGCACTGCCTCAGTCGCACAGAGTGGTGGACCAGCAGTATGCGCAAATGAAGAACGCGACGTCTCGCCAAGTGGATGCGTGGGTTGTTGACGTCATGGACCTCGCCCACGACAGAGTGCCGACGAGCGTCGACGCAACTCGCTGCCATCAACGGAGTCATTGCTCTCGTCTTTCGCTTCGACCGCGAGTGTCAGTTGAATTGCATCGCGGTTCTCTACACAGCGGTCTGGTGCACTCAAACTAGAAGCCAAGATCAAAGCCTGAAGCCATTGTACAACATCCACAAGATAATCCGACGATCAGCCACCAATGGTGAGATTTGACAAGACGGCATCCACGTGACTTACCATAATGCGCGAAATTGGCGTTGAGGAGGATAACCATGAAGAACAAGAGTTTGCCCCGCACGTTGTCGAAATGGGTCTCCAGCACAGATCCCCCCAAGACTCAAGTCGTCGCTGTCTTTGAACCATCTGGCACCTTCCAACTGACCACCGAAGAGAAACGACTTTGGGCTACTGCCGATACTTTGGACTTGGGATCCATCGCCACGGTTCTGTGACCATGGCCGCCACCACATCGTCGCCCAACAGCTGATGATCGCACCACAACGCTCTTGGAGATGGAGAGCATTGAGCTTTTGATCAACGTGGAGACGATTAGAGCTCTGCTTTGGATCCTATGCGAGGTCTCTTGGCACAAGTTGGTTGTCGTGTTGGTCATACAGCTCTGGAGAACCCAAACTCAAATTTGTAGTCCATGCCTACACAATCAACCACGATCAGATTGCGCTTGAAAGACAACACAACGACGGTCATGCGACCCACCGTAATGCACCAGCGTGAAATTGAGGATCAGCATCAGAAAGAACAGCATCTTGCTCTGCACATTGCGATAGTGGGTCTCCAATACAAATGCCAACGTGTTGAACACATTCAATCGGAACCGCTTCTGGATCAGCGCATACAGCACAACTAGAGACAGTGCTTCCAGCGCGCCGTACAAGAGTACACTGGCAACCGCCTGGTGCATTTGAGACACATCCCATTCGAGAATCCCATAGTAATACGCCTTGTTGGGGCTATAGAAAATGGCTGCTGAGTACATCGCTGCGTTACACAGTAGCACCGGCAACACGCAGCCATCATCAGAGATGCAGATACCAATCATGCAGGCTCACAGCAATTGGGAACACCAGAGCTTGCTTACCATAGAAGAATGGCACAAAGGCTTCCACATACTCCACTAAAACAACTCGCTCCACCAGGTACATCAACACCAGCATTTCACCAACCAGATGCACATCTCGGGACTTTCTGGCTTGTTGGATCTCGATGCTTAGCGTCAAGCGCGGCGCTTTTGGAAGCAGAGTAGTTGATGGCATCAATGCGCGGCGTTGCTTGGGGTGGAGAGTCGAGTCCATCAATGATGATTGTACCATTTTGACGGTCGAAGCCCGAGGTTTCGCCGGCTTCAGAGTGATCGCAGGCACCACCGAACGAACAGGAAACCGTGTGGTACGTCTCGAGACTTCGGACAAGACCTTCGAACTTGCCTTTCGCAACAGATCACTGAGGTAGACGAACACTGAACTGATGCTAAACTGCAGGCCGTTGGAGGCCACGACACGAATGCCATTCTCAACCAAATCAGTCTTGTGCATTGCCGCGAGTCGAAGACACATGGTCACGAGATCCTCTTCCTTATCGAGTTGCTGAATCGGTTGCCTTTTGTGCAGTTTGAGCAGTCGACTGCCCTGTTGGTTGAGTCGATGCATCGAATAGAGCATGTGCATCCCGTCCAGTGATATCAGAATCAACGAGTTCCACCACGACTTGGCAACCCCCAGACACATGGAGAGGTACATCGAGTTGAAGAAATCCACACAAAACACGATGGTTTCGGCTGCCACGTCTTCAACATGGGCCACCACCAGCTTTTTGGCTGTGAGCGTCAGCGTTAGCTTCAGCGGCAATAGCAGACACGTGTACAACAATTGGGGAATGCCTTCGAGATGACGAAATCCAAACGTGAACGCTGGGTAAATGAACACCAGCGATCCTTCGAAGAACAGCAGCCGTTTGTACATTGTCACCATCTCCTGATCGGCTCCACTGGAGTTAATTCCAAAGCCCTCGCTGTGATTCGGTGCACCCTGAGCCGTGTGGTTCTCATGTCTTCTGATGGCGACCATCACCGCTGCGACCGTCAATGGAATCACCAGTATCAGCACGAAAATCGGTGCAAACGGGACAGGAAACCTGCCCACCAATCTGGCCATGATCCAATACGCACTCGTGTGGATGATGGCAATCACATTAGCCAACACCAGACTCGATTTCAACGGAGCTTTGTACTGCAGTAAGTACTCTCGTTGCCATCGACCTGCCGTCATGAGTGCGAGCGTTGCCAGGTACGTGTGCACGAAGAACACCCAGTTGGCTCCAAGTCCTTTGGTGGGATCGTCGAGCGGCAAAACATTGAACACAATGGCAAGCGCACACGGAGGCACCGAATTGGTCAGAATCACAAACAGCTTCCACCACCATTTGGTTTTGCGGCGATACTCGTCAAACGCCTGGAGCCGAGCGACGGAGTACATGCAGGGAAGCAAAAGACGTTGGAATTGGGTGCTAAGGGTCATCGTGACGGCACTTTCAGCGCTGTGCGCTCGTCGCGTTCGCTCGATTGGACGTAGCTTCATTGTGGTGGCTTTGCCGACGCTGGTATCGTCGCTCGCTCGTCGTGACACATGAGCTCTAGGAGACACCACTCGTGTCACTGCGGTCATTGGTGTTTGGATATCGGCTCCAGAGTGTGGAGAGCAGCCGCTTGATGCGGCGTTTGCTTTTTTTGGTGCACAACAACGATATATATACAACTCCCCAGGGGTGGTCCCCTCAATCTGAACATTGAAAGGTTCTCGAGCCAACAAACCTTGGATGGTTGTGCTGACAATGCTGTCTTCAACTCAGGATCAGACTGGGGACGTGAAGCTGATCATAGAGACGAATGATTAAGAATCTCCAATGGTTTTGCTGTCGGTGGTGCCTTGTACTCATA
The DNA here is from genome assembly GCA_027475765.1 of Paralagenidium karlingii. Lineage (NCBI taxonomy): Eukaryota > Oomycota > Peronosporomycetes > Paralagenidium > Paralagenidium karlingii. The sequence continues at coordinate 26,969 of JAMFLO010000162.1, forward strand.
ATCAAACGTGGGTCGTGAAGCTAAACATAAAGCTGAAGTCAACTCCTTCCAGTAAGAAATGACAAACGACGTCAGCACGACCACGGCTTCCATCTCCCAGCTGTCAACTCAACTCACCATAGTGCACCAGCGTGAAATTCAGAATCAGCATCAAGAAGAACATGATCTTGCCCTGAACGTTGTAGAAATGGGTCTCCAGCACAAACGTCAGCACGGCAAACACGTTCACGCCAAAGCGCCGTTTGATTAGCAGCCACAGAAGAAACAGAGTGAGCCACTCGAGACACCCGTAGATCAGGACACTCTGCACCGCTTGGGCCATGCGAGCAGCATTCTGGAATTCCAGAATGCCGTAAAAAATAGCTAGGTTGGGACCGAAGTACGTCGCCACAATGTAGAGACCTTGAGAAACACCAACGCATTGTCAATTCCACAGCAGGTTTTTAAAAACACAGAGAAGCGCCAGACGGGGGATGACTCTCCATAGAAAATGGGCACAAAGCCTTCGACTTATTCGATAAGCACCATGCGCTCCATCATAAACATGAACTCGAGAAGCTCCTGCACAAACTGCGCGTTGCGATCACTTCGATTGGCGCTCGTTTTGGTTTCATTCATTGGCGAGGCTGTTGTCTCTTCCTCCAAGATGGTTACTGAGTGACCATGCGAGTGAGGGTGAAGATTGTTACGGTTGAGTAGTTGTGGCTCGGTCATCCTGGGCACCAGAGCCTCCACAGAACTCACGTGGTGACTCTTTGGCCAACCCTTCGCCGGTGATTCGATGTTTCTGGTCACCTTCTGATGCTCGGGTATCACCGCAACTGGATTGTCCAGTGGCCGCATGGGATTGGGAGGACTGGCAAGCGGAACAACCTGTTGGGTCGCTTCGAACCATGGCAAATGACTCATTCGACGAAAGTTCATTCCGTGAGATGACTGGAAGCGTACGCCACTTTGTTGCAACTCCTGACAGTTCTCGTTTACAAGACGAAGACACAACTCGATCAGATCACTGTACTTGAGCTCGGTTATGCTCACAGCCATGTGCAATAGATCCACCACAATCAATGCGATCGACGAGCCAAGAGAGCTAATGCCTCCGAGACACATGGACATGAACAACGAACTGAAGAACTCGACCGTGAACACTTCTGTCTCGGCCGCGACATCCTGCGAACTTGCCATCAAACGCTCGGAAACGGTTGAGAGTATCAACTTGAGCAGCGGAAGCAGCAGGGTGTACGCGATTTGCGCCATTCCGCTCAATCTACGGAAGCCCAAGGTGAAGGCAGAGAAAACAAACAGCAGCGAGCACTCGAACAGCATCAGGCGCTTGTACATGGTTAGCGTGGTATCGTTGCTGCCCTGTCTGGCTTGGCGAGAGCGTCGAAGTACGATAAAGATCACCATCATCGTCAGCGTAAAGGGGATCGGAAGCACAAACAATGGCGCAAAATGCACGGGAAACTGGCCCAACACCTTCGAGCCGACCCAGTACAAGCTGGTGTGCAACACCGCTGCAAAGTTGATCACAAGGAAATTGGTGAGCCACGGCACGCGATGCTGAAGCAAGTATTCACGTTGCCATCTCCCTCCAATCATCAGCGCGATGGTCGCGAGGTAGTTGCGAATGAAAAACATGTAATTCGCGCCCAGTCCTTTGGTCGGGGAGGTCAGTGGGAGCGTATTGAAGAGCACGACAAAACTGCAGGTCGGCACGATGCTCATAAAGGCCACCACAAAGATGCGTCCAGGTCGCGTTTGGGTGCGATACGTCTGGAAAGCCACCAAACGCGCGATGGAGTACTTGGTGCGATGACCAAACACTTCTTCGACATGTCTGACGATGCGACTGGAACTGATCCACGAGCGGGAGGGTCCGGTACTTTGGCCTGCAGATTGTTTGCCAGGTAGTTGCTGCAAGAGCTGAGCTTGGTGGGCCATTGAGAATTGCTTGGTGGAGGTACTCCACGTGACTAAACCACCAGGAACACTTGGGTGTGTGTGTAATCAATCGTGTTGTCAAACCAGGAGAGGAGGAGGAAGCAATCTTCCACCCGTGGAATCTCCAAGATGTTAGTGGAGGGCGTCTCAAAATGGGGACTGACTGCACGACAGAATTAGAAAATGCCAAGTAAAAGAAGCCAAAACCTTTTTCCGTACGTCACCACGCACCATTCAGGCTCTTGAAAGGCATCGGGGCCTGATCATTGGGCTTGGTGCGTTTCATGTCATGGTCTTGAGGGATGTATACAATACAACTCGAGTGAAAAGAGGATATGCCCACATCGATGGATGGGTGGGGGCACCACGTCAATGAGGTCTTCCAGGGCGCCCTGCTCGAAAGCTGCGGTCTGCTTGCTTTCTTCAACCATCCACTCATCGGTTGAATGCGGGGGGGGGGGGGGGGAGGGAGGGTTCAACCTGTAGTTTCCCCCTCTTTACCTAGTTCCATCGCTTTCCATTCCACAACAACACATCAAGTACAGTTTGGTCCCACCAAACCAAATGCCAAATGCTAGTATGTACACTACCACTGGGGGTGGCTTTGAACTGGGGGACTTCTTTCGCCATGGAAATCACATGCCATTTCCAAATCATCCATTTCCAAATGGGAAAGCTGCTATCGTACTTCCATCCCCCCATGGTTGCTTTTTCTTCAAAGTTGCCTTTAACATAGACAGGAGTATTGGTTTTCACAGGTGTTGCCCCCTTCCAACCCAATCAGCAATCAGCAACTCAGTCAGTTCAGTCAGTTCAGTCTAAGAAGGAAGCGATGACAAGTCTGCGGCGTCGAGGTAAACGCCGTGCCGCCAGTGAGAACATTGTGGCATCGACGACGTCAACGGATGATCCATTCATACGAAGACTTCCACGATCCAAAAGCCAGGTCGAGATCAGCTCCGTCTTTGACCAACTACAGCCAATCGACCAAACTGCCCATGTCCATGACGAGGACCCTACGGAGAAGCTTCTGAAGAAGCGAGTGACTCGACCACAGTACCATGGCTTTTGGGACCATGTGACCCACCAGAGACGTTACTTTTTGCTGTTTGGGATTCTGTTGGGCGGAATGTCCAGTGTGTTCTTCGCCAGCAACATGTCGGAGCAGCACATGCATGAATTGGTGGCCATCCAGACCGAGTCGGTGAGCGAATGCATGTTGTTGTCATGAACCAGGTCGACTTACTTGCTTACCCCCTCTCTTCTTTCTCCTTCCTTCCTTTCTTCCTTCTTTCTTTCTTTCCTTCATTCCTTCGTCTCCATGTTCTCATGCTCTTCTCGTGTATGGTGGTACCGTGAATGCTGGTCTCAACCCAATGAACCAACAGCTCAAACTCATGATGCGCGAAAAGCTCGATTACATTTGGTCCCAGCAGATGAAAGACGAATTGCTGGCAACCATTGACTACCGACCGCTGACCGCGAGCCCCGATCGTCCGGGGCTACAACTTTTCGAGCAAAATGTGCGACCGTTCTCCCCCATTGTGATGATTCCGGGGTTCACGTCGACGGGCCTGGAGATCTGGAATGGAAGCGAATGCTCGCGCTCGTACTTCCGCCAACGCATGTGGGGAACTTCGCGCATGCTACAGCAATTCATGCTGAATCAGAAATGCTGGCTGCAACACGTCATGCTCAATACGACAACGGGCTTGGACCCCGACGGAATCAAATTGCGTCCTGCGAGTGGGCTAGAAGCCGCCGATTACGTGATTGGCGGCTACTGGGTGTGGGGCAAAATCATCGAAAACCTGGCAGACATTGGCTACGACACCAACAACATGTGAGTGTATGATCCTCACAGCAACTCTAAGCTTTGTGGTTCGACATCTTACTGACACATTTGATGACAGGTTTATGGCAGCGTATGACTGGCGTTTGTCGCCGCAGCTACTGGAGAGACGCGATCGATACTACACGAAACTCAAATACATGATCGAGATGGCCAAAGTGACCAACGACAACCGCAAAGTGGTGATGGTAATGCATTCCTATGGGTTCACCGTCGCGTACCACTTTCTGAAATGGGTCGAAAGTGAGAAAGGTGGCAAAGGCGGACCCAAGTGGGTCGAAGACCACATCGAGGCGCTCATCGACATTGCCGGCACGAAACTTGGCTCCAGCAAAGCGGTACTGTCACCATCATTAGGCCCATTGCTCTCACGTTCGGAAGCGGGTCTAAAATGGGGGAACTCTTTTTCTTTGCGTAACACTGTGATAGTTGAGCACTTTGCTGTCCGGTGAAATGAAAGACACTGCGGAATTAGGTCAAAGTCTGTCGTCGATCTTGGAATTCTTTTTCGGACCACCGTCGCGATCGGCACTTGCTCGAAGCTGGGCGAGGTATGGGATTGTATCTGGTTATCTGACGGCTTTCTTGAGGTTTGAGTCTCTGCCTGACAACTATGAATCATTGGTGTGTTCTTGCAGTGTCTTCACCATGCTCCCTTTTGGTGGCGAAGCCGTTTGGGGCAATGCTAGTTTTGCACCTGATGATCTGGTGTCTCGATACGCTCGCCCCAACGACGCGTTTGGCCCCGAACCTTCCAAACAAGAGTTGGATGAGCATTTCAGAGTGCATGGCTCTAACGGCGCCTTTGTGACGTTGCGCAACAAGAGTGACGCATCGAATACCACGCAAACAACCGCGCGAGCTCGTCAGTTTCTTCAGGAGATCGATCCAAACCTTCTCCGCCATGACGACTTGACCAGCCAAGGGGTCGCCCACGAGCCTTGGCTGTCCAAGTACGACGATCCAAGGTACTGGTCAAATCCCTTGGAGTCGACGCTGCCAAAGGCCCCCAGTCTCAAGTTGTTTTGCCTGTACGGCATCGGCAAACCCGTGGAGCGCAGTTACATCTACCGCGAGAACCATGAAGCCGAACCAGCTGACCAGCGAAGTGTTCCGTTTGTTCTGGACACAGAATACCAAGATCCACCATGGATCGCGTCCGGCATTCGCTATGTCGATGGCGATGGCACCGTGCCGTTGGTGTCACTCGGGTACATGTGTGCACGCGGCTGGAAGTCGAAACGCTACAACCCCAGTGGCGTGGAAGTGCGAATCCGCGAGTACAAACACAATCCCGTCTCGATCCTCTACGACCCGCGCGGGGGGCCGGCCACTTCGGACCACGTGGACATCATGGGCAACCATGACATGATCACCGACATTCTGCACATTGCTTCGAGAAACTACGACGAGGTGCCCGAAGTGATTCATTCCAGCATTCACAGCGTTGCCGACCAGATTGACGTCAATATTGGATTGAATTAACGAGTTTTGGTGTTAACTGCGGTGCGAAATACCACAGAGAAAGAAAAAGAAAAGTAGCGGAAGCGAAAGAAAGACACGATTTTGATGAGCGAAAGAAAGACACGATTTTGATGAGCGAAAGATAGAACCCAATCAGTTGTTTTGTTCATTCATTGACAAGCGTGTCGAACCCAATCAGTTTTGTTAATTCGTCGACAAGCGTGTCAACTCCAAAAGGGTTGAAATGCATGCCAGTAGACGGTTAACAGCCTCTGTCTGCGATTCAACACCACCACACAGTTGTTAAATCGCGACTCTGCATAGGGAAACAACCAGGTGTCGCCATAAATCTGAAACGCTTGACTTGTCACTTGGATTTGACTCGGATCCGTGTCGTGTTTCTTGACGCTGACGAGTCGTTTGTACAGTTGTTTGACAAATTCAGTGTACACCAACACGTTGTCTTCTGGTTGGCACATGGCACCACCAAGCGCAATATCTTTGAACAACACAAACAGCAATTCCTCTTGGTCTTGGGGACTGAACAAGCTCTTCAAGCACTTGGACTCGCTGTTAACAGGATCGCTGTCCTCCGAATCATTTGGCTGTTGCAGATTCAGAAGGAATTCGCGCAGCAAATCCCCAGCAACCACTCCATCGTACACTTGATCAATGCATCGATGAATTGCTCCTTGACTTGTGACGATGCCTGCGTGTTAACAAGGCCCGTGGCAACAATGCAGTTAATTCGCTGCAAGGTATTCCCTCGGGTGGACAAAGCCTACGCGCCGTTCCTCCCCCTCCCCCGCCCCCCCCCCCCGCTCACCTGCATCCACCAGACGATCAAAAAAGCTCATACTCAGGACGCTCGTGCGCAACGGTTTGATCTCCAGTTGCCGATTGGTGGCGTCGCCTTTGGTGGTGCTGGTTGCTGTCCACTGGTGCAAGATGGAGCGGAACTCCTCAGAGCCAAAGAACTGACGGATCACGTGCCTTTCCTTTCCACTGACGAGCTTTTGGCGCACGCGAAAGCGTGTCACTTTGACTGTCGCGTCGAGATTCCTACAAAGCATCCACTTCATCCCTCAGCGCCCGCCGAATTCACTCTCAAAGAAGAAGAAGAAGGAAGAAGCAAACAAGCAAGAGAGAGAAAGAACGATCGTCAACCATTGCAAAAGCTTTTGCCTGGTGTCTCGCTGCTGGAGAAACTCGATGGGCTCCTTCAACAGCTCAAAGTCATACACTTTGGAAGAGCTTTCGTGCTGCATCATCGAGAGATCTTGAAAGGTCGCACAAGAAAACAACACCAGAAGGACTTCTGATTGGTCGACGGACGATCTTTAGGAGTCACTTTGAGAGCTGCCAAGAGCCAAACAGCACGATCCAAGCGATCAACGGATTGAGTGGAATGATGCAATGCTCCTACAAAAACTAACGCACACGCTACACGAGTTATCTGCGCCCGTAACCTCCGCGACGGCCACCGCCGTGGTAGCCTCCGCTGCCCCGATACCCGCCAGGACCACCCGTAACGCGACCAGTGCGCTGCGGTGGCGCATGCATCTGCTGTTGCTGCTGCTGCTGTGGTTGATAAGGAGAGGCTTGAGGATGGGAATTCGGTGCGGGTCTATAAGGATTCCCACCGCCGACACCGCCTCCATAGCCACCAGCAGCGGGTTGTTGCTGCTCAGCATAATTGTAGTCGCCATACTGATGCTCATTGTACCCGCCTGCGTTGCCGCTGTTTGGGGCACTGGGTGGAGCGCCCCCGTAGCGCGATACACCACCCATGCCGCCGCCACCTCTTCGAGAAGGAGGTGCATTGTTAGCGTATTTCCCGCTGTTGCCATAGGGACTTGCACGACGCTGGGACGGGCCACCGCTTCCTTGTGAACGAGATGGAGGACCGCCAGACGGTCGTCCTCCGTAGCGCTGAGGTGGAGCTCCAGCACCACCTGTGTTGTAGTCTGTCATCATTGGTGGCGCATTAGCATTGGCGTTGACACTGGCATTGTGGCGCCAGGGGGCAGGAGCTTGAGCTTGATTTCGAAGCATGCCAGCACCAGGTCGCGCGTTCATCGCAGGCTGTTGTGGATCATACACTGCACTGTAGTCAGGGTCATATTCTTCTGCGTAGGCAGGCGCGTACTCCTCGTATTGTTGTGGCGGTTGTTGTTGTTGCATAGCTTGTTGCATGGGCGGTTGTTGATAAGAAGTGTGAACAAGAGGCGGTTGCTGTTGCTGTTGCGGGAGTTGTAGCTGCGGCGGTTGTTGCTGTTGCAGTCTAGGATCATATGCCTGGGTATGCATAGTAGGTACTGCAGCGGTGTGAGCAGGACTGTAAGCTTCGACATCTCGCTTGGCCATGGCGCTTGCTCGTGCTGCTCCACCAGAATAGGGAGGCGGTGATCGTCTTGAATTGCCACCGCCACCAGAACCACGACGACCACCACCACCTCCACCACGACGAGGCGGTGTATCGCGAAAGCCACCGCTGCTGCGAGAGTGTGTTGAATCACTACCATCCAGACGTGCATGTGATGTTCCACCTCGTGCGACATCTTGTGGAACATATGCTTCACGAATCGGTCGAGGAGACTCACTGATGGCTGAACCAGATGCCACCATGGGGCCTGGAGCTTTTTCCGCTGGTGCTGTATTGGAAGCGGCTGCTGCCTTGCTGTTCTCCTCTCGCCACATTTTCTCCGCTTCCAGAATCAGCCCCACGATAGCACGCTACAAACCACAAAAGAACACCGTCCATCAGGAAACCAAAAGAACTTGACGCATAGCCACCGTGGTAACACTCTGGCAGAAAACCTTACCTGCAGTGCGACCACGTCGGGATCTTTCGAGACTTTCATTTCGGGGATTTTCAGGTTTTCCATCGAGATCTGTTGGGCTTCAAGCGCGTTGATGCGGTCCATTTCGGAGATCTCAATAAACTGTTGCTGGGACATTTGACAGCGATTGACAAACTCACGACGTTGACCCAAGTGCTACAATTGAAAATTCAAGAGCATATTTTTGGTCAGCAAACCGATGAACAACTAGCGCAAGGGCACCAAAGAAGAGCCCACTCACCTGGCTCTTCAATTCAATCAGTTGCCGCGTGTCAGCCGCATTTTTCTCCAACTCCACGTGCCGTTGAAACAGTTCACAGCCCTCTTTCATTTGCGTTGCCACCAGTTCCTGCCATCGATACAGCATATCACGGTCTTTCTTACGTTGATTGTCGCGCAGACTCGTGACTCCTTCAAAGACAGCACTGTCGCCAAGAACATCGGAGAGCTTTTCCACCAAATCGTTGGCAATCTCGCGTTGATGTTCTCCTTCCGCCAACTTATCAAACAGCAAGTGCGGACAACCCGGAATCAACGGAAGGTGCACGGGTAGCCGCAAGAAAAACTTCGGTTCTGCGTCTTCCGCCGCTGTCTTGGCTTTCTTGGTGGACCCTGCGCTCTCAAGGTCGTCTACAGCGTCGCGCTTCGGTCTCGGTGAAGCTCCTGTTGTGTCCACAAACGCAATGGACGGGTCCACTTCGATTGCTGCAGGCTTGGTAGAGAGAGCACCTGTGGCTGAAGTCGCATCTGACCCAGTCTTGGAGGGCGAGGAAGTGCCACCTGATACAGGGGGCGACGTGGACGCAGGAGTTGCAGCTGGTGGAATCGATGGTGTCGGCGTGGAATCAGCAGCGGTTTCCACAGCCGTCACCTCTGAACCCGCTGGCGCTTCCGTGGCATCCGTTTGTGGTGTTGAATTGGAAGCTGCAGTCGTTGCTGCAGCCGGCGGAGAAGTCGTCTGGGGCGTGGATGTACTATCAGGAGCAGAACTAGTGGTAGTGGCAGTCACCGCGCCATTGGTGCCTCTGTCTGGGAACAACTGGGTCTGCAGCGTCTGCAACGTCATCTTGGGATCAAATTGTGCTTGCACAAACGCCAAAAAGCGTTGCCACATGTCGGTCAGATCTTCTTGGCCTTGTTCCTGCAGGATTCACAAGAGCCCCGATCAGAATCAGATGCTCTTCCAAGAAGGCTTCTGAGTCGACCAAAGCGAAAGCATTACCTCCAACACGGGCATGGCACGCACAAACACTTTGCGTGCGTTCGAATGCTTTTTCCGGTCAATGCAGAACTGGGCGTAGCGAAGCCATGTCGCTTGGGTCTTACTAGCCACAGGACAGCTCACGGCGCTCTCAAACACTTTGGTGGCCTGTTTGAACTGGCGCAATTCGATCTCCAGTTCGGCGTATTTGATCCACGCGGTGACAATCTTTTGACTGGCCGTGTGGACCATTTGTGTGCTGAGCGTTGAAGCAGACTCCTCAAGGAACTCGACCCACTTGAAAATGGTCTCGTCGATCTGTTTGCGAGCGCCGGCCACTTTCTCATACTAAGTGAAAAGCAAAGCAAAGAAACGAAATGTCATGTCAGTCCTCCCATTCATCAACCATTTGCCGTTGCTTGTTGGGAATGTCACTAAAGAGCTCCAACAACACCCAAATTGAACAACACACAGGAAGAAACACAAAATACCCACATTGCTGGAGAGAATCAACTGCTTTCCACTGGCAATCACCTCCTCGGGGCTCCATGAAGCGATCGATTGCTCGGCCATTCTCGTGCGATTGTTGCTCTCCCCTCCCTCACCAAACAAACAAACCCAACACCCGCCAAAGAATGATGGATTTCCGGAAATAAGAGAACACCACGATAAAACCTCATCGAGACCCGTGGGTTATATTCATCACCCGCACTTAATCGCGTAAGACGAACTTGACCAAAATATTTACCAGTTTGGACTAGAAATATTCCAGCCATGGCCCGATTGGGAAAACAAATCAAGGTTGTGTACGCCAACTTCTGATGTATTCCCGATGACGGATCCAACAGACCATGGTGGTCTCTAACTAGTTTCTTTGTATTGAATGCTTACTGTACCAACTATCCTATTCAATCATTAATCAGTCACTCTTCTCGTCACTGCTATCCTTGTCATCATCGTCGTCCTCGTCCTCGTCTTCGCTCGCTTGTAGCTCATCATCTAGAGCACTTTTGTAGGGCGGCAAGAGCCCGTTGGCCTCAAAGTAGTCTCGCGCAATCAGTCTCGGAAACGACAAGTCAATGTAAAATTCTTCGTGCAGCAATGCATCCACGATTTCGTCAATGTGGGTGATCTCCCAGTCTAATCCACCACCAGAGTCGACGCATCAGTTACCAGGTAGATACCAAAAAGGAGTAGCAAGCTCAACTCACCCATCACATTGCGCTTGCGGATCTTGCGGTAATCCGAGAACAAAGGCTCCAAGAGCGTATAAATCTCAATGGGTTTACCCACAAGTCGCAAGTAGACGGCACCCAGCACGGTGACATATCTACATGTGGAGATCGGTGGATCAGTCCATGCTCCAACAGCGAAAGAGCGAGAGACTGTCAACGACAGACAGAAAGAGCAAGTGACTCACTTGTAGTCGTCATTCTGGATAAACTCTTTGACCACTTCAATTTCCGGTTGCAACTGCAGCATCTTGAGCAACAAACAGAGAAACGGACTGGGTTGTTGGTTGCCACCAAAGGTGCCGCCGAAATAGTTCAATTCAATGGCCTTGTCCACCAGCGTTTCCGCCGTCAGCCCAAAACAGTGCTCTTTCCAGTACACACTCGCATAGATACGATTGCGCATGATCTTCTCCACCAGGTTTTGCGGGTTCATGCCATGAACGCTTGTCGCGCCGGGATCTGTTGCATTCGACATGTTGGTTGGCCAATCTCAATTCAATCAACTCCAGAGTTTGATGTGCGAAAACTGGTGTGGTGCATCTCTTCGGGTATTTCCGATGTTTGGCATCGGTGTTGTCTTGTTTGCCTTTGTCCATGTTATGCACTGTTTTAAACACTTTCCACAAACGGAAAGTCAGCAAGCGGTGTGGTACAACCAGCAAGGGGAGAAAGCAAGCGGCTCCGTGGCGTCGTGGTGGACGTCGTTGCTTCAAGGCTCCAGGCTCCAGGCGCAACGATGGAAGTGGCCGTGTCGGTTCTGACGAGTGGTGTGCTGGTGCTCTGCCTCAACAAATGGCTGGTCTCCGTGTCATTTCTTCAACTTCTCTTCTTCAGTCTGCTGCCGTGTGTGGTGTCTGTGTATCTGATCCAGCACCGTGTGCTGGCGGCACCAATTCATGGGTTTTGTGCGCGCAAAGGTGCATTTTACGTGCAGTTTGCACCAAAAGCGCTGGTGGATCGACTTCGCACGGCGCGAACTGAGTTTTTGCGTGCGTACACCAACGAGAAAAATGCACTTAAGCGATGTATGAGCGAACGCGGGTCGTCTGTGGCGTTGAGTGCCGCTTCCTCGAACAACGTGATGGGCCACCCCCACGGTAGTGGCATGAGGGATTCCCGCGTGGCGATGGCTGGAAGCACACGCAGTTCGACAAGAAAACTACCGCCGATCGCGCAGAAGACCTCCAGTAACTCGCTCAAGACCAGCTTTGGCTCTTTCTCAACCGCGTCCAGCGATCAAAACGCTGCTTTGGTTGCTGGTAATGGCAAATCGCTGTATAACAACGTCAAACACCAGCTTTGCGACCATGAAGTCGTCGACTACGATGCCCCCGTGTACTTTTACGACGTGCCGTCGCGAAGCTTCTTGAAAGTCAACAAGCAACGCAAACTGGTACTGACCAAAGACTTTAGTGCATCCTGTTTGTTCCATTTGGGGCGAGGGAAAACCCACCACTGGGCGCTGTTCTCGTCCATGTACCAGTGTTATGTGGGCCAAAACATCATGCAACGCGTCGTGGTACAATCCAAGAAGCTCTCCAATTGGGAATCCTTTCGTCTGCTGCAACGGCGGGTTGAAGAACCTGGTGTGGGCTCCAATTGCTCCACATCAACAACTGCAACTGATGTTGCTTCGACACCAAGAACGCCGACTCCTCCGTCTTCACCAGCAAAAGGCGGTGGGTCGGCTTCAGCATCATCTTCAATGGCTACAAAAGGCTCCAGCCCAGCCAAATCCGTTGCAAGCACTTCTTCTTCATCGACATCTTCCTTAGCTCCTTTGGGCCCACTGAAGCCAATTCAAGAAGAGACAAGCTCAAATGCTTCAACATCGGCAGCGCCATCGCAACCTCCTACGCCTTCTCCATCAGACAGAAAAGGCAAGCTGAGGGGTCCCGTCATTCATCTGATTCTCTGTTCGGCTCGATTTGGCAAGGGCATGTGGCTCGCTAGAGATCCTGTCACCAACGTTATCTATTTCTCCAAGAACTACACCAAAGCGCTCTGCCTTCAATACGATTGTGATCTGACAGCAATCAAGAGTCTCACAGCAGATCATCATCGAACGTCTTCAAGGGCGTCCGAGGCAGGTCATGCGTCATCAACCACGATTCCACCTGCACCTGTGTCTGCTCCAAGCGCGCTTTCCTCGACAAAACCGTCATCATCAAGTAATCCTCCCCCTGTCATCGGTGTTACGTTTTCGGCACCCGTCGTACAACCACCTCCAAGTCGCAAGGCAAGCGATCCGTCTCGTAGCTCTAGCAACTCTCCAGTTGTGTACACGAAGCACTTGCAACTTGGTATTGACTTCCATCAACCGCTTTTGACAAGCATGGAGGTACCAAGGTTGATCCTACCGTGGGTAGCAGTTTCTGATACTGGAGGTGTGAACTATGGTCGACTGCGTGGGCTCAGCATCACCAGCAAACCTGGGTCAAAGCCACCTGTACGGTTCTTTGAGTTGTCTGAGAAAGAGCTGAAACAAGTCTCATGCAAGAGCTTCATGGATGTTTCCTGTCGCGAGGTCATGAACTTCTTCATGGATGCGTCCACCCGTCAAAGGCTTCGCGCGTTCACCAATGATGCTGCATTATCGGAATCTGCGTCAATTCCACCAACAGACGCGCTTTTTCCGACATTGACACCTGCAGTGACGGAACCCGGTGCTTCATCCGAATGGCACTGGTTTGCACCTATGAACAGCTTTTTCCGCAAACTCACTTGTCGGGTTCCAGCGCACGGAGTTTCATTCCGACATCCGTCACCGTCCACAGATCTCTCAAGACCAAAGGCTCGATCGGACGAACGAGATCTATCTGAAGCCGAATCTCCTTCGTTTATTGGCACCGAACTCGCGAAATCCACATGCATGGATATCTATCATGGCGTCAAGTTCTATCCTGTCAAGAGAAGGAGCTCATCGTCGGCTTTCGCACAAGCCACGACTGCGGCATCAGCCCCAGAAGAAGATATCTTCCATCTCGCCATTTTCAAGTCCAAGTTGTTCAATCTTGGTGTTCCCTTTAGCAACAGTTTCTCGATTGAAACTAGCTTTGAGTTTTCTGATTTTCGAAGCGAACAAGAAGAAGGAAGCTTTGTGGAAGAAGAAGAAGAAGAGAAACTCGACGAAGAAGATCCCAACCGGCGACTCGGCCTTCAAGTGCGCTGTTGCTATGGTGTGATCTACTCGCGGGAAGTCAGCAATTCGTTGCGGATAACAATCGAGAAGCAGGTCCATCAGGGCGTTGTGCGTGCCTGTGACAAACTGTTTGAGTTGCTGGACCAGGCACAAAAGAAAAAGCGCAGTGTGGTGTCCAACGTGTCGAACCTCGACTCGTTCTTGTTCCAGTTGTTGCCGCCGCACTCGATCGACATGGAAATCCTGGCAGGCATGGTACATGCGATCCCCAACATTGGAACTCAAGGTTCAAGTGCTGGTTCAAGGCAGAGATCGTCAAGCAGATCGAGCAATGATGGTGCAAATAGTTGCGTGTCAATGTGGCCTAGTTCGTCCCTCAAATTGACCTGGGAACCATTTGCGAGCAAAGAAGCTAGTCCTTCTGGACCTACCAGTGCGTCGGATTCAGAGCCACAATCGCCAGTGCTGCTGCTTGAGAATGCTCGGAAGCAGTTCCAGGTGGTGTTTGAGAAAGATCTGCAGTTTGCACCGGCGTTTGCATCGCTGGTGACCGGACTGGGGTCCAGTCAAATGACTCTGACCCCACAATTTGTCTTCGATGTGTTGTTCTCGGATTCCAGCGTGTTCGAGAATCCCATGGGTATGGAGACCTCCAGAAGCTCTCTCAGCGCCGTGGGCAACGCAAGCAACGGCCAACCTTGTCTTCCGCCGTATGGCGACATTTGCGCTTGGACAAGTGTGGTCGGAGGCGACGGAAGCCATCAAGAAGTGTTTATGCGTCAGCAACAACTTGACATGCACTTTGATTTTGAGGAGAACAAATTGCTCAAGAAGAAGCCCGTCGTGTCAATCTGTTCGATGGAATTCTTTGGATTCGAGTCGTCTTTGTTGCCGTCTTCTTCCAGTTCTTCTGTGCTACCGTCGTCAGAAGGAGCCTTCGAGTTTGGCATGAAACTGTTTATGGATCTGCACGACTTTGTGTCTCCTACAGGGATGATGGTGGAAGCTGCAGAGACCACAGCCGATGTTGGCACAACCACCACGACGACTTCTAGCCGCACGAGTAGCAGCGATGTGAAGAACAGGTTCTCGGTCGAAATCCTCGTATCAGTGGGTGATTTGGGGCCGACGAATGCTTCAGCTCCTTCGGGAAGGAACTCGAGCACCGCCAGTGCGAGCTGTGATCTGCGCTGCATGGTAGCCCCGGCAATCGCAGTGTCTGGGGACAAATCCCAACGCGTTCCGTTCCGCAACCAAATCAACGAAGCAGTTCAAAAGGCGGTGCAAGAACTGGGCAAAATATGGACAACTGCCTTCTGTCAAGCGTTTCCATATCCCAAGGAACAAGACAACAAACTGCTCTTGTATCGAGACCACAAGATCCCGAGTCACGACGAAATCGTGCGACGCATCGCTGGCGCAATCGTCGATGCAATCGCTGCGACTATTTGATCCGGTGGCAGATCCAATCGACTACTCTCTTCGCTTGGTTCACTGGATCGATGTTACTGGTTGGATCGCAGCTTCAACATGCAGTTGTCGTCCTCTGGGTCTCTGACTATTCTTAGTCTTATGATGGCAGTTGTGAGGAAGAGTCGAGTTCATGCGTAACCAAAGTCGACATGACCAGCATCAGAAGAACGCAAGTATTTTCCAATACACTTTGGAGCAACTTGTCCATTGGTTACTTGTCGCAGCCATCATCCTGGATGTAACGTGGTATTGTGGTGTGGCGGGGTTCGAATGGCAGTATCTCACCGTGCGTTGGCAGACGACCAGAGTCGAAGTCTGCTTCACAACGTCGATGAAGTCGACGGTGAACCGGAAGAGATTGGAACTTTCCAACACGCCCAGGAAGTGGACTCGAGTTCCAGTTCTTTTCTTCCGTGGTCCATTTATTCTGACAGCTTTGTGACATGTGAGAGCAAGAGTTCTACGACTGCCTCATTACCTCAAGAGCCAAATGATTCATCCAGTCACGACCAAGACCAAGCTCTACAAGGACCGCGAACGAACGAGGAAGAAGAGTTTTGGCTTGTGGACGAAGACTTGTTGAGTACGTTGTGGAGTGCCGTGCGACGTCTCGTGATGGAGTTTGTGGACAAGTTCTTTCCAAATGTCGCCTTTTTTCTATCGAGTAGCTGGCCAGCGCAGATTCTGCCCATGCCTGAAGACCACCAAGAACTGTTTCACCAAGAAAAGCAGGACGAAGAGGTCAACCGAAATGACGAACAAGAGTGTCTTCTGGAATCTTCATCCACGTCCGACGGTGCTGGAGGACCGGGCAATGTTTTTTGGGGGGATTCCAACCAGTTTGCTGTCTTGTGCAGTCCGTAACCGAGCGCACGTTCATGATGCAAGTCGTTGGCTAGTTGTGTGATTGATTCTGTGACGTAGACGACCCAAGAACAACCAAAGCAGAAACCAAAAACAAAAAAAAAACTGTGAGGTTAGACCGCGTTTTGATGGAAAACTTCTTGGTAATTGGAGCGATCGGAATAGAGTTTTCGAATGAGTGCTTGCGTGAGAGCATGGCCTGGACTGGTCGCCATGAAAATGCCATGCAAGGGCAAACTGGACAAGTGCAAATCGCCAATGCAATCCAACATTTTGTGACGCACCCACTCATCAAAGAAGCGCAGCCCTTCGGGGTTCAACACTCGACGTCCGCCACACACAACCTTTGGGTCGGTTTCTTCTTCAGGTTCTAGGTCATGGCCCTTGTGGGATGCTCGTTGGTGCTTCTTTCGGTGTTCCGATTGATGCGCTTGTGGCTGCACCGTTTGCCGTCCAAACACCACGGCGTTGCCCAACGAGCCTCCTTTCGCGAGTCCATTAGCACGCAACGCATCGAGTTCTTCTTCAAATGTAAACGTTCGCGCCGGGGCGATTTCTCGCAGGTAGTTCGCGGCGTTGGCACTCGAATGGCTCAGAATGCAACTGAACTGCCTTGTGCCGAGCTTTTGCCGTTCAAAATTGACTTGGATCGACACACTCAGCGTGGGTCCGCTTACCACAGGGTTGTACAGGTGATCTGGATGCGGCAGAAGCCACGCGGCTTTGTCGTTTTGCAGCACTTGGACGGGTTTCAAGATTCGCAGAAACGGCACCGGGGCCATTTGGTCCGCGATGCCGCTCTGTTGCAGTGCTTTGGTGAATTCCAGACTGCTGCCATCGAGAATGGGTAATTCGGTCGCGTTCTGGCTCTGCACCAGTTGCTCACGGGGCACAAACACGTCCACTTCGGCGTTGGTGATGCGAAACGCCGCCAGCGCCGACATCAAATGCTCCACAGTGACCACACGGTAGCCTTGTTGTCCCACCAGTCGCGTACAAAACGCACCAGGCACGGGGTCAATGGACGTGTAGGACGCCGGGATCTCTTCTACCAGTGCAGGAGGGTCAACGGTGGCAACGCGATACGACGTCGTGGCCGCGGTCGCATCAGCAGAAGCCAAGGAAGTCAAAGAAGAAGTGGACGAAGAAGCACAAGACGATGACAAAGTGGAAGAGCTTGCATGGGCTCTTTGCAGCCAGTGGAGATCGTACTGGGTCTGATCATCAAATTGATCGAATTGGCTCTCGGGTGGACGGTTCAGATCTTGTGCTTTGGGTTTTTGGCTTTCTTGGTCACACGCAAAGATACGGAACACAATGCCCTTGTTCAGTCCACTGGCACTCACACGAACACTTGTCTCTTGGCCCAAATGCAATGTTTTGCCAGCAAACAACAATTGCTTCTGCAGCGTTCGTTGCCATGCCACCATGCTCGTTCTTCTTGTTGGCTTGGTGATCCAAAATGATTGGTGCGAATCTTCGATATCTGTATCCTAAAAATAGCGGCTTCGGTCCTGAAATAAAGTAACGGGAGGGAGGGGGGCACACCACATCAGCAGACTTGATCCGAAAATGGTGTGCACCACCTTATTTCCATGAATCCCTGTGGAAAGGAATGGGCGGTGGTGATATTGGTTTGGCCAGGGAACCCACAAGCAACCTCGCTTTCCTTCTCTCTCTCTCTCTCGCTCTCGTCCTCCCACCGACGGCACCCGCACCCGCGAGTGAAGCGCATCGAGTGTTTGTGCAGTGTGTGGTGGGGGGTGGTAGCGTCTCTTGTTGTCTCGACAACTCTTTCACACGGCCATTCCTGTCTCGATTCAGTTAGCAATTTGGATCAACCAGAACCAGCAGTGTCAAAGGGAAAGTGGCTGAAAGTGACGGAAAGTGGCTGAAAGTGGCCGAGGAAGAGAAGAAATAGTGCCATGTTCAAGAGCTTTTTCCAAAAGAAAGCGGAAGATCCCGCGAAAAATGGGCCACCGGGACCCAATCAACGCAATTCCATGACCCAACAGCAACAACAGGAGCAGCCCCAGGGCGGAGGATTCTTCAACCTGCCGCCCCCCGTCTCCAAACAACCCACCGGGACCAACGGGGCAGGTGGCGCGCCGGTGCCAGGCCCACCACCATTGGGATCCCATGCCTATTCGGGTGGCCCACCGGCTGCCGCGGTGTACGGTAGATCCAACCAATCCCAATCGTATGGAGCACCGCCGTCGTATGGACCGCCGAGTCGCCATGGAGCTGGCACCTCGCATCCACCAGCAGGTGGACCACCAGCTCCGGGAGGAGCGCCAAGTATGTTTGGCGGCATGTCGGTGCGCAATCCACCGAGCCAGGGGGCTCCAGCGCAGGCTCCACAACAATACGTGCCTTCTCCGGTCAAGAATGCTCCGAACCAACCAGCGCAAAGCTATTCTGGCGGTGCCGGTGCGGCAGGTGCTCCCATCTCGGCCGCGAGCCTCAGCCAGCAACTATACATGGAGACCTCCTTTAGTTCTTCCACTGGTGCACCAGCTAGCTCTACCGCAGCTCCAGCAGCTGCTCCAGGAGGGTCTAGTTTATTCAGTGGACTCGAAGTCGCCGCAGGTGACGCGTGCAAGAGCGCAGCCCCCAGCGGACCAACCAGAATGCGACGAGGAAGTTTTGAGCGACGCAAATTGGGCAACCGGGCAGGCTCTTCATCGTCATCCGCGTCGTCCTTCAAGCGCGAGAGTATGCCGGCAAGTAGCACTCGACGAGACAGCATTGACAGCACTTCGACGGCTGATAACGCTTCTCCGCGGTCAGCGTCTGGTGCAGGCAAGGCACCAATGCGTCACAGTCTTCCTCCCTCCGGCGGACGGAGCTCATTCGCACCAAAGGTCAAAAAGAAAAAGAAAACTTTTCGACCGGGTTTTGGCCGCGGTTTGTCAGAGGAATCCATCGCAGCACTGCAACGTGGTGAACTCAACGAAGAAGAACTCATGCAAGAGCAATTGGCGGCGCAAAGCAATCACCAGGGTGACGACACGGCTTCGGTGACATCAAACTCGACATCGAGCTCGGTGCTCGCAGGACTTACTGTGCACACAGCTAGTTCGCCTCGCGCTGGAGCTGGCTCTTCGGTGTTAGCAGGGCTCAAGGTGCATAGCACCATGTCTCCTCGAAATGGCAGTCAGCCTCCTTCAAGTTCTTCTGTTCCACAAAGCGGAGGAGGTATCTTGGCCGGGCTGAACGTGCACAGTCATTCCGACGACCACGGACCCAAAGAGGAACCTGTTACATCACTTATCAAGCACTCCTCAAAACCAAAAACTCCGGAAGAACGACTTGCCGTGACACTGCGGGACTTTTATGCGAGTGCGGTGACCTTCCGTTCCTCCAACGTCAAGCAAAATGAAGAAGAAAACCGTTTGTTGGAGCGTAAACTGCAACTTTTGCACCAGATGAGCCAGTACGAAGTGGATCTGAAGGATGTCGAAGCTCAGCAGCACCACGCGTGTGAGATTGAAGACTTTGAAAAGGCCGAAGCGCTGAATGCAGCGATCAACAGCGTTCGCCACTGTATCACTTTGACGGAAAGCGATCTGCGAAAACTGGACCAAGAGACCAACACGCTGATCAAGAACAAAGAAAAAGCGTTTGCCAAACAGTTGAAGAACGCGCGCAATGTGCTGCATGAATTGGAGCAATTTCAAAGCGACCAAGAGCGTGCGCGCTCCGATTTACGCAAGAAACTGAAGCAATTCCAGACCGAAGAAACGGAGCAACTGCAATTTGAGACCGAGCGCATTGAGAGTGAGATGCACCACGTGACTGTGAACCTCAAGCACGTTGCAGAAGAAAAGCAGGATATCGAAAAGACAATTGAGGAGCAGTGCAAAGATGAACTGGATACGCGTGCGCGCATCACCAAAGAACAGCAGGTTATCCAACTGGAGATTGATGCCTTGGAGGCCCAGCTGAATGCCAAGAAAGCCCAAATGGCGGAATTGCAGAAAGAGATTGATCACGCCGATGCCCAGATCGGTAACGTGCGCCTCAAATTCAAACGACAGCTCAAACGCATCAACGATCGCGAAAAAGGTGTGTTGATGACCAAACAAGAAGTCGAAAGTGATGCCGAGGCCCTGCAGAATCAGCGCAAACACTTTGAGACCGAAGTGGTTTCGTATGAACAGAAAATCGCCAACGTGACCAAGCAGATTGGTCGTGCACGCCGGGAAATCAAGGCCGCGTCGTTACTGACGAGTGTTTTGGAAGCCCAGGAGTCTCGCAAGGAACAGGCCAATGCGCGCAAAAAGGCCCAACAACAAGAGCTGTCCAGTTTGTCGGATGCCACGACTGTCGCAGAACAAGCGGTTGCAATGCTGAGAAACCAGCAGGAAGAGCAGGAAAAGGCGCTCATGCTGCATACAAATGCGGTGGCGTCGGCAGAGAGTTTGATACCTCGACTCGAGCAAGAGAAGAAGACCGCAGCTTCGGCGCGAAATTTCAAGGAGGCGGCGCGTATCTCTAAGGATATCAAGGCTTTGGAGAAAGATCGCGCCACTGCTGAAGAAATGGTGACTAAAGTGACCAGTGAACTGGACGAATTGAAGGAACGACTGGTGAAACGCGAAAAAGAGTATGAGGAGAAGAAACAGGAGTTGAAAGAAGTCGAGAAACAATTGGAGGTGACCGCCTTGAGCGAATTGTGGAAAGAGGCGCGCCATTTGAGGCGATCGCTCAAGAAGATGAAGGCCAAGGCAAGAGCCAAGCGTGAATCTGACGAAGACGTTGAAGGATCCAAAACAGAAGGCACTGACGAGGAAGACGTTAACTTTAGAACCTCAGCGATCCTTTTGGTGCAAGCCGAATTAGATGCTTGTGCTTTGCAAGTGGAGATGCTGGAGAAGAAGTATGACATGACGGATCCTGCCGGAGACGAGGAAGAAGACGTCAGTGACGAAGAGGAGGAGGAAGAGAGCGACAATAATGAGGATGCCGACCTGGAAGATGACGAGTCTGGTAGCCCTGGAAGCAAGTCGGAGAAAGACCATGGTGAGGGCGAACCGTCGTCCTCACGGCGTGGATCTTCTTCTCACCAAGATGAAATGGACGAGGCAGAAGAACATGATACGATTCAGGAGATTGAATCAAAGATCGTAGAACTGGAGTCTCAGATCGAAAAGGCGACGGAAGCAGAAGACTACGAGAAAGCTGCGGCCCTGGACGAGAGAATCGAAGCGCTGCAGGTCAAGAGAAAATCCATGGTCGCCTTGAAAGCAGCGGAAGAGTCGTGTGATGCTGCTCGTGCTGCTGCATTTGAGACAAGCCCCGCTTCGGTGAGCAAAGACGAAGTCCAAGTGGCACCTGATCTCGCATCGAGTTCGCCGGAGTCCGCATCTCCACCACCAGCTTCCCCGACTCGACGTCCTCGAGTGAACTCAAACGACCCAGCTGTGCTTGAGAAGGAGTTGCGCGAGCTGGAAGAGTTGTCTCTACAGATAGAACAACAGATCGACGAAGCCACCGCAGCTGAAGACTACGACAAGGCCGCTGCTCTGGACGAGGAACTGCAGGGGCTGCACGATCGAATGGACGAATTGGATGCGTTGTTGGAAGCTGTTGGCCAAGTCAATCCAGAAGCTCAGCAGGAAGCACCCTCTCCAGCG
Organism: Paralagenidium karlingii; assembly: GCA_027475765.1. Taxonomy (NCBI): domain Eukaryota; phylum Oomycota; class Peronosporomycetes; genus Paralagenidium; species Paralagenidium karlingii. The sequence continues at coordinate 48,626 of JAMFLO010000162.1, forward strand.
AATGAAGTGCCTCCAAGTGAAGAACCATTGGAGAACGAGGGTGAACACCACGACGAAGAACACGATGAGAACGTCGAGCATGAAGAGAAGATTCAAAGTGTGGCTTCTGCGTCTACGACGGAACCATCGACGGAATCTTCGTCGCTCTTTGGTGGCCTGCAAGTGAACAGCAGTGAGCCGCCGCCAACGGAACCAATTCAGGAGGCACCAATGCAGACCTCCATGTTTGCTGGACTGATGATTTCAGGTCAAGACTCTGCCCCAGCTGGTTCACCATCCAGTTTGTCTCCTCGCAAATCATCCACTCTGTCTCCGAAAGAATCCTCAACAGAGTCTGTAGAGGATCCGTCTGGCAGCATGTTCAGTGGTTTGCAAGTGAATTCCAGCCGGTCTGAGAATGCTGACCCGCCGCAATCAGTCGAGGAGCAAACGGCCGAGACCAGTTCCATGTTTAGTGGCCTCCAAGTGGCTGGATCTCCACGAAAACAATCGGGTACTACATCACCACGACATCATGCATCCGTCGGGATGAGCCCCATCTCATCCCCAACCGCCAAGGAGTTGAGCTCTTCGCCTCGCCGACGCTCGTCGGCAGACTCGAACAAGTCTGGTGCTGAGCAGAATTCGCTGTTTTCTGGACTAAACACGGCGTCGCCTCGTCACCAAAGCGAAGACGCTGGTGCCGTCAACATATTTGCCAGCTTGCAGGTTCATCAGGCGACGCCATCGCCGACGGCACTGGCTTCACCGAAGAAGACTTCAGCACCATCATCCCCTCTCACTTCGCCCCAAAACAGGTCGCCCACCGGTTCGGTAAAGAATCTCCGACTTGTCACCACGACCGAAGAAGAATCTGAAACAGCTCTTGCACCAGTGACTCTGGAGTCGCCAAGATCTTCGACGTTGCCAGTGAACGGAACGGATATTGCATCACTTTCTTCTTCGTCTCCTCGCCGAAAGCTCTCGAATGGATCTTCAACGGGACAGGTAGCGACTGGGTCGAGTTCCTCAATATTTGATGGACTGATGGTGGCCCAACCAGCGAAGTCACCGGTGGATCAGCCGTCGGAGGTGCCGATGGCTGCTCTGAGTTCTCCTGGTTCACCTCTGAAGAAATCGGCGCGAAAGCTGTCAACTGACGCATCTTCGCCTTCTCCGTCACCCGTTGCGGTGCCATTGTCAGCTCCAGCTCCAGCTCCTGTTTCCAGCTCTTCAGTGTTTGATGGACTCATGAACCCACCGACGGAATCATCAAAGGAAGCGCTGATGGACGATCTCATGGAGGCATCGTTGGATGAGACTCCGCCTTTGGAGCTTTCCGACCTAACGCATGCGATCGATGAGGCGCTTGCAACAGAACCATACGCAGAAACTGATGCTGATGCAGAGCCGGAACATGAAGCACAAGCTCCACCACCGGCACCGGCACCTGCTGCTGCAGGGTCTCTGGACTTGTTTGGTGGACTCAGTCTGGGAGGCGCGGTGACTTCACAGCCTCCTCAACAGGACGACAAGCACGAGTAAAGGATTGCGCTTGAAGTCGGATGCGTGTACTGTGTGTGTAGAGAGAGCGAACCAATGAACTGATCATGAGAAAAGTCCAAGCGCGCGAGACAACGTGTAAATGAAGAAACGAACAATGCGAAAAGCACTTGGCCTTTCATCTGCTCGGCTCCTGTTCCCCTTCTTCCCCATAATGCCCCACAAAGGCAAGCTCAGGGAGTACTGTCACATTGCTGCAGAAACAAACACTGCAATTCTTGTCGACAACCATGCATGCTTTTCAACGAACCGCATAGTTCAATGACCAGATTCTGTCGAAGTCACACTCGACTTGAACGAGATTGCACCCGGTCACACAGTTGTCAACGAATGGAAGAAAGGCACCAGGCGACGCACCGACATTGGAATACAAAGAGAGTCATGCCCTACCGCTAGAACTGAGATGGAACTGAACCCAAACGTCTACTTGTTCTTTGCTTTGGTGCTCTTGGTGGTGACAGTAACTTCTATTCTCACATCCGTGTCATCTCTGGCTTGTTCCGGCGAAGACAACCGATGCCGCCTCTGGGGAGAAGTCACCAGTGGTACGACCACCGAGTCACCCGATCGGAGGTCCAGGTCGCCATCTTCGTCGTGACGTTTGTCTTTTGAATTAATCGAGAGCTGCACAGCTGGCATTTTGGAGGTGTCCGCATGGGCAGCAGAAAGCGGCGGCGTGCCGGGCATATTCTGCAACATGGTGCTGATGAGTTTGTTCGGTAGCGGCGTGAACACAAACGACCGCGAACGAATGAGCATGTGATGATACAGCAGTCCACATGCCAACGCGATGACGTTGAGGAGCATGCTGGTACGAGATTTGGTGAATTCGTTCAGGACCACAAAACTGCCGAGTGCAAACGGGATGATCATGACCATCAACAGCTTGCGATCCGAGAGATTCACGCGATACGGTCGCTCCAGTTCAGGCATTTTGAACCGCAGACGCACGACAGCACTCAACTCGGTCACACACGACAGAGACGAAAGGAAATTGTCGACGCCCAGGATGATGTTGAAGTCAAACATGGCCATGAATGAGATGATAAAGTAGGAGAGCAAAATGGACCGACGCGGCACGCCTGTAGATGCATCTCGACTACATTTACAAAAAAAAAGCTGGTTCGTGAGAATGAGTCAGAGTCAACATAGCGGTAGAATGCTTTACCCGATGAAAAACGCCGGCGCGAGCCCCAGATCGGCCATCCCGGCCAGCAAAAAGCCGTTTTTGGTAAGTTTGGCGACGTAGACACCCATGTTGCCCATAATGGCGCAGACCAGAAACCAGTCACGCAGTTTGGGCCAAATACTGCCGGCGATGATCGGGTAGTAACCGTCCTCCCATGTCTCGTAGTGAGGTTTGTCGACCCCCGAAGCAGCCAGAAATGGAATCGAATAGGTCAACGCCACCAGGCCGACTGTGAGCATCATGGCCCGAGGGTACGTTTGACGCGGGTTGTCGATTTCTCCAGCGTAGGCCCCCGCAGCGTCGAAGCCGCTGTAACACCAGTACAATACGCTGAGCAAGTGACTGAATTCGGGCTACCGAGCACGGAGCAGATCACATCGTCATGGTTATTACACAACCAAAGACGATAAACGACCACAAACGATCGCGAGACTCACTTGAGGTCGCACGACGAACCAGTTGTTGACGTCGATTTGCGGAATGCTGACGATGACAAGCACGACAAACGGCACGACCATAGCGATCCCCAACAACAACAAAAACCGTCCGACCGCGTCGATGGAGTAAATGGTCGGCAACATGAAACACGTGGCCACACAAACGCGCACCAGGTACATCCACACGGGCACTACCACACCCTTGAGCGCGGCTTCGGGACCGACAAGCGCCGCGTACACAGAGTCGACCATCAGACACGGGTAAATAGCGTTATCAATCACACCCGAGACCCAGCTCCAATAGCCGACATAAAAGCCCATGGGCCGTCCAAATGCCTTCCCGACCCACGTGCAAAAGCTCGAGTCGGTCGGAAACGCCGAAAACAATTCTGCAAAGCTCAGCGCCAGGGGAAGGCACCACACAAACGGAAAGATGAGCGTCGCGCCGATGCCGATCAACGGCCCACACGCAGCCACGATGGGCTCGCTACCCCACGGGCCACCCGACACGTTAAAGTACGTGATGAGCGCGAGACTGACGAGTCCCATTTTCTTGCGCGCATGGCCGCCGCCGCCAAACACACTGCCGGGCATGGCAACTCGGAGCTGAGGTTTCCTTTTGGTTTCCCTTTTGGAGGGACGGAGCTGCAAAAACGGGAGTTTCGAAAAGATACGGAGAACAAAGCGCAGAGAGACAGAGAGAAGGAGATGAGTTGGGAGATGAGTTGGGAGATGAGCTGAGATGGAGTTGGGTGGTTGCCTGGCTTGCGCGCGTTTGGTGGCGCCGTTGGGGTTTTGTTGTTGGCGACAGAAAGAAAGGAAATCCGGCCGAGCTGAAAAGTCACTTCCACGAGGAAACTAAACGTGCAACGTTCAAGCAACATCTTTGAGACAAACCGATTGCGCACCTGTGGGACCAAATGCAAGCACGCCACGGTGGGACTCACACGACTGTCTCCTGTGGATGGGTTGTCCTTTGAAAAGCGTTCGACGCGTCCTTGTTGTGCGCGTTACGCATCTTGGATCTTGCGCTCACTGACGCACACGACCCAGATCGCATTAGGCAGCCCACAAGAGTGATGACCTTGTCAAACCCACTTGCGCAACATTCAAGCGACACGTCGCACCCTTTTCGTTACAGTTTGGTTGATCCAGCGCATCATGGCTGAAGACCGAAGATGGGGACAACCTCAAATCCGTACCACCAGGTGGAAGACACGTTAGTCCTAGCCAAGTGGGTATGGTGATGCTAAGGTTGAATTGACACACTGTTGACTCGGAAGAATGCACAGTCAAAAGCACCTGGCTCGAGTGTATCGACGGAATTGACATCGAGTTCTGCTACTGTAGTGCAGCAGCTTGATATTCCATTTCTAACTGTCGGATTCAGGGCAGTTTGCTTTTGCCTTTGCGCTTGTCAACCTCGTTATCTAAACAAGCGTTGTGGACCCAAGTTTTTCAGCTCTTTTGTGGCATGGATCTTCAGGAGAACGGAACGAAATGGCAGATTTGGCTTAATACGAATCCTTGTTGAGTGAGTGTTACATGCAGGGTACCAAAAGAACAAATTGAAAGATGGAGTAGAGGAGGGGAAGGAGACTCACAATAGCATTCTATAGCCCACACGGCGTTGTCGCTGTGCATAGACCATCCCAGCGGCGCCAACGGCAGCGCCAATGGTGATCCACACCAGAACCTGCAGCATCCCCAACAAAGTGGACGACGACGAGGCAGCAGAAGACTTGATGGTCTGCACTGCCGCGGCCGCGTTCATGGTGGACGCCGCGATGTCCCCGGCCTGAAGTCCATGGGTGTGGCTCTGGTGGTGATGAGGCACCGACACCACGTAGTCATCGTGGGAACTGATGGCCACAATCTCGGACTTGACTTCGTCGCGGGGCGTAAAGCTGTCTCCAGGCCATTTGGAGAACTCGCTGGCCTGCAACCACCAGGCCGGGTAGCCCGGATTGGCCATTTGCTTTTCGCCTTCGCCGAGCAGAATGTACCCGTCCGAGTATTTGGAGACCAGCTCCCAGGCGAGGTCCCACCACTCGTTGACCACTTTGCTCGCAAACGCATTGGATTGGTGCTGCATGTACTCATCGATCTCGTCGCTTTCCTGCATCACCAGCGCGCGGCGCTCCAGTTCTGCTCGATGGGCAAACGCTTCGGCTTGGGTGCGACTCATCTTGACACGCACTTCGGCGTTGATGACGTTGAAACGCAGATTGCTCCAGTTGTTGACAAAGTTGAAGGCCCACCACGCGGATTCGAAAGTGAATCTGCTCTCTCTTCCGACCAGATACGACTTTGGCACTTGGCCCTGGCGACAAGAGAACGGCATATGCACACTGCCATGGGGGCTTCCTTGGCTATACCAGACCACGCCACCAACGGAATCCGGCATAAACCCACGAGCCTGCAACACAAAAGTGAACAACGTGCGGTACATGGCCATGGGTCGCTCCCAGCCGCCCGCGACACCCCAGTCGGGTCCATCGTAACGGATCGGAGAGCCAAACGGTCCTGCCGCGATTCCCTTGGTCATGTCGTACTCGGTGCCTTCGAAATGGTCACGCAACAACTCAAAGATTGTGTTGAGCTCAATCTTTTTGTCCGGCCGCGCAGAGAGTGGATACGTCTCGTACTGGGAAAAGCAACCCAGTCGCGAGTCCAGCTTGAGACTTGGTGCCAGCACGTCAAAAATACGCCAGATGCGGCGCCCAATATAGAGCGGCCCGATGGCATCTTTATCATGAGAGCCATACACGGCGGTAAAGTCAAACGAGTCCATGGACTTGCTCCACCAGCCCTTTTCGATAGCCAGGTCGAAGATGTTGGAAGACCACATAAAGTTGTCTTTGTCGTTGAAATTCACCTTTCGGATGGTGAACCCATTGGCAATGGCCGTGAAATGGTCTTCTGGGATGCGCTGTGCGACCCAAATGGCGCTCGCATTGTTGGCACCCGTCATGATGTGGAAGATCCAGGTCTCTCCAAAGCGATCCGTGATGCCGAGCCCTTCCGCTGAATCTCCATAATCTGGCTTCAAAGGATTACCGCTGTCTTCGCTGTAAAAGCCATACTCGACAGCCAAATCACCCATGGTCTGGATGGCACACCGTGCGCTATCGCACCGTTCAAGAGCCACTTTGGACAGCTCCGCGATACCAAACAAGTTGTGTCCGTGCGGCACATCCAACGGCCAGCCCACGGTTTTCGCGCCGCAAGTGCTCTCGGACATACCCAATTGTTTTTCGTTCATCATGCCATAGTCTTGGTCCCAGTAGGCATACGTGTGCGCAACTTGAGGAATGTACCCGAGCGGCTTCATGAGCTTTTGGTAATGGGGTTCATCATCGTCTTTGGGCATGTATTCAGGCCCACGACTGAGCGAGACAAGGCGAGGATAACCGCCGTTGAAATTGTACACTGGACGCAAAGAGTTGGGTGGATGGTCAGCTGCTGGAACGCGTACAAGACGAAGATCAGAGGCACCGGATCCAGCATCATCCGTGTGCGCTAAAAGCGTGGAGCCATCAATGGTGGCATTGCGACCGACGGCAATGACGGTGCATGCCTGCACCTGATGAACAGATGCCCCTAGCAACAAGGCAGTCGAAGCGACCAAAGCGCAAGTCCACGAAGAGAGGTGCATGGTGCGCGATCCTTTGTGGCGGGTTCTTTCCTGGCTTGTTGGACACCGCAGACGACGCGCAAGCCAAGGATCAAGGGCTTTGCGAAGGTTGACGTCGACTTGCCTGCTTGTCTGCCTTTTCACAGCTGAGAGAACAAGCTAAACAAGCAAACACTTTGGATGAAGGGCGTTTCCTTCTCCTTTGATCGGTGTGAGCTCTCCAACGAGTCGTCCAGCAGAGCCAAAAAAGAACCATGGAACGTTTCTTCTCCCTGAAGAGCTCATTCGGCGGTTCTACGGTTTCATTACTGTACGATCTTTGGCTCTTTTGGGTTTGGAGAGAGGAAAGCGGAGTTATTCTGAACCCGACCCGACCCGACCCAAATGCGTCAAGATATATATAGTGGAAGGGTGAAATGGATGTCAGAAAAGATCTCACCCAGATCCCACCAAACGGGTCTACAGAACCCGACCCGACCTGCCTCAATCAGATCTGAAACCCACACGATCTTTTTGGGTAACGCCTCCTGGATGGTTGGGTTGAGTGCTACTGTGTTGGTTTCGTTCTTGTATCAGATAATTGTTCTTTAGGAATCAGACCACGGTAGCGACTCAGATCGCGCATCATCACCCCATCAAGCCACGTAAGAGAAGACGGAGAACAACAGAAAGCCATGACGACAAGTTGCAGTTTGACGATTAAATGCGTTGGAGGCCACACCGAGTCTTTCACGATCCAATTGGAACAAATCGAAGACCAGACCGTGCTGCAGCTCAAGCAACGAATTCAACAACAACATGCCGGATTCCTCGTGGAAGCCCAACGGCTGATTTTCCAGGGTCAAATCTTGGACAACGCCAAGAAACTGACTGATTACAACATTGCTGACGGCTGCGCGTTGCATCTGACCATGAACAAAAGCGTGCTGGCCGCTGCCTCGACTGCCTCAGCTTCAGCTCTGACGTCAGCATCGGCTTCGGCTTCGAGCACGACCACTGCGCCTGCCAGTGCTTTGATCCAGCTGCGTCAGCATTTGAACCAAATGCGTCAAGAACAGGGCTTCACCACCATGGTGCAGACGCTTGTCAAGATCTGCGACAATATCATCAGGCACCCCAACGAGGAGAAATACCGAAAACTTCGCATCAGCAACGCTGCACTCAAGCAACGAGTGTTTGACTTATCCAAGGGCATGGCTTGTGTGGTCCTGCTGGGCTTTCAAGAGGGCATCGAACAGGTAAGGAATGAGATCGTTGCTCACGATGCTGTTCAACTATGGGGAAGGACAATGCTCACAATGTGGTTGTATGCCAGGACTTTATGGTATTGGTGCCTTCGGCCGCAAAATGGGAGCATCTGACAGCATGCAAGCGGGTGTTGGATGAATATGCGGGTGCCAACAGTGGAACTGCTGCGTTTGGTTCGGGGATTAGCCCTTTCAGTGGAGCCATTGGTGGTTCTCCGTTTGGTCCTATGAGTGGTGGCGGTCTTGGTGGCTTAGGAGGTGCCGGCGCCGCACCAAACGCTGCCGCGATGGCTGCTCAAGCGCAGAGCATGTTGCAGAATCCGATGTTTATGCAAATGCTGCAGAATGACCCAATGATCCAGCAAATGACGGCCGGCAATCCCATGTTAGCCCAGGCCATGCGTGATCCGGCCTTGTTGTCCCAGTCGCTGCAGATGATGCAGCAAAACCCCCAAATGGTGGCCCAATTGGACCAGATGATGCGTGATCCAAGCGCCATGGCACAAATGCAGCAAGCAATGTTTGGCTCGTCAGCAACACCAGGCAGCGTTCCGTCCGTGGGAAATCCTCTCGGATCCTCGCCGTTTGGAGCACCGTCTGCAGCTTCCTCCACCCAAGCAAATCCATTTGCCCCTCCAACCTCGTCCCAGTCTGCGCCGTCCGCTTGGAATCCACGTGTCGGTCAACCGTCATCCACAGTCCCACTATCAGGTTCAGCATCTTCCACATCCACGTCCACCAACACGGTGTCGACATCGGCCACACACTCGACCACTCCATCCACACCTGCTGTTTTGTCCACCACCACAACGAACGAATCACCCTCTTCTACATTGACTGCTGAACAACAAGAAGAGGAAGAGATTGCGCTTGCAATCGCCCATTCGTTAGAAGAACAACAGAAGGATGACTAGAATACAGAGGTTTGATTGGCTATAATACCAATGGGTGCATGGTATGGATTGGGTAAAAAGCAGATCTCGGGACACTTTTGTGACACATGCAGTGTGGTGTGTACCCCACCATTCACTGTATGATCTATCGTGATTGGTAGAAAACCAGTCGTTGATTACCAACCTTATTGAGATTTGGGCCGTGGTCAGGACGGCAGCAAGCAGGTGGTGATCAGTGCGTTAAATCGGTGGATCGAGCGCAAGCGTATGCAGTTTGTGATGGAAACTTCCCAAAAAGCGTGTCAATCACTTGGTTCATCGAGTGATAAAGGCGCGACATCGTCAGCACAAGCAACTTCCTCGTCTGCAGACCAAGGTGCGTGAGGTGACTCCACAAAAGGCTCAATGGACGCAAGCGACATGGCGTGCAGTGTGACACCGGATTCGGTGCATTTTTGTGGTGGTGCTCGATGGTCACTAAAGATGGTGGATTATTGCTTGTGTATTGTGCATAACTGCTCTTCTAGTGTCCATGGCGGATTTTTTTGTGGACACGGCAATGCTGGCCAAGCAGATAGCTGCTGTTGTGGGTGACGAGAAGAAACTATCAGACGTGAGTACGGTTTTGTTTTGTGTCATCCCTGAATCCACACTGTACAAAAGAGAAATAAAGAAAAAGAATCCACCGCCCGCGAATACACGATTCTTCACGGTGGACGCAGAGTGTGGACGGACACGATGGTTGACGCTCTGGATATGTGGATTCTTGCTTTCGTGTGTCTTCTCTCCATTAGAACATCATGGACTTGCTTCCACCACCGAGCTGTGCAGGAAATGCATCCACTACAACCAGTAGCACAACCTCAGCTTTTGCCACCACTCTGTTCGACACAATGGCTGCTTCCAAGCGCATGGCGTTGGATCCATCGGCCCCAAAGCCGCTTGCTCCGCCAGCCGATTTAATGATGCAGGCGCTGTCGCCGCCCATGTCAATCTTATCCGAAATGAACCAGTCAGCCATGCCAACTCCCTTGGATCTCTCTCAGCAGCAACCTCTTCAGCCGCCACCAAGTATCCTCAACAGTACCGTTATGGCGACCACAACCACAGCCGCGTCAGTCTCAGGGACTGCAGTACCAGTGTCCACAGCACTCCCCGCGCCACTATCCGTGACAACCACGGCCATCAAGGTGCTGAAGCATACCGAAGAAGTCGGGTCCGACTCTGTTTTTGATTCCCTAACTGAACCGTTTGTGCTGAATTAGCGAAAAGCATCGGAAGCGTTTGGCGCTACAGAAAACGGAACCACAACCGTTACGACCACTATCAGCCCGTCAACAATGCTTTCAACAACAACGACCACCACCCCGTCACTTTCGCTTGCGACGACAACTTCAATACCTACATCAACCCCCACCTCCATTGTCAGTGGACTACCTGTCTCACGACATGCTTCAATGGCGACGACCAATGGGTCGTCTTGTTCAACAACTTCATCTCCAGCCACGACTCCCGCTGCGTCGCCAGGTCCACCCTGTTCGGCTGCTTCCGCAACCGCCGCTGCTACGGCTGCAGCAGTGGCTGCCGCAGCTGCCGTTGCAGCGACTTCCCGCGAGAAAATCGTCAAAGAACCCCAGAGCGGCGATCTCTACGAGTGTGTCATCACCAAAAAGAATGGTGGTCTCGGGCTTACGCTTGCGTGCGTGGACGACCACGTGCAGATCACAGGACTGGCACCCGACACCCCGGCAGCCAACTCGGGTATATGTGTGGGAGACACACTGGTGGCCGTCTCAGGACTGCCAGTGCGCGGACTGCAGTTCAGCACTGTCATCGGCCGGCTCAAGTCGAGTGCGCGTAATTCGGTCGTGCTTCGACTTCGACGCAATCCCTGTGAGTGTGGATGTCTTGTGCATGATGGCTGGTTGTCCATCAAAGACCCTGACTGATATCATGAAATGATGGTCATACGGTAATTGACTTGTACTAGTTCGGCACAACACTCGCACCAGCGGCTTGGCACATCGCGGCTTTAAACGACCAGCTCGTGGCGTATTACGTCACCAAATGGAAAGCAACAGCGCCAATGTGCTGTCGGAGAAGCAATTAGCGTTAGAGACTCGACTGGCCGGCTCTGCGTTGGGTCAGTTCCCCAACTCGCTACATCTTGCCACCGGACTTGGCGGGCTTCCGACTGCGTCTTCAGCAGCAGCAGCTGCAGTGACGCTTCCTCAATCCACAACGGTGTCGACGACCGCCGCAGCTGTCGCCGCGTCTGCGGTGGCGGCTGTCACAGGGTCATCAGCTTCGGCTCTACAAGTCAACGGCGCGCTTCATGCTAATGGAACGGGCAGCGCCACGACAACCGCAGCAAACGGCGATGGCACCAATGATATCGACGCCACAGTGTTTTCGAGTCCAGAGAACCCGGCGTTGAACCATGCTGCCCAGGACGCGGTGGCATCAGCAACAACTTCTACAGCCAAAACCAATGCCTGGCACGTATGCCACGAAGAAAAAGAACGATACTACGCCGAGTGCCGTGTGCTGAAACAGGAATTGGCGCGGCTGATTGCGCAAAAATTTGAGCAACAGCAGCATTTTGACGCGTTTTGCGACCAAATGCAGTCGATTCTGGACTCGACCCGCCAGGAAATGCTGGACACCATTCAGGTGCACGACGACAACGACAACAACAACGACGACGACAAGCGCAGCATTAAGAAAGAAGAGGAGACAGCGGAGCAGCAGCAGCAGCAGCTAGCAGCGGACCAGTCCCCGTCACAAGAGCAGCCACCAGCACAACAACCACAGGAACAAGATCAGGTCAAACAAGAAGTCATCAAAGAAGAAGACGAAGTCAAACAGGAAGATAGCATCAAACAGGAAGCTCAGGAGTCGGCCGGCTCGAGTGATCAACCTGCGCAGCCCCAGCTGCTAGCAGAGACGCCTAGAATCAAACCAGAAACCCCAGAGCCGGAGCCGTCCGACAGCATGGTCCACGTCAAACAAGAAGAGCCACAACCGTCGACTTCTTCTGTTGGTGCTGCGGAGTCGGCAACAATAGCGCTGCAGCGCAAATTGCTGGATGCGCAACACTCGTTGGCTCGCCATCGCGCCGAAGTGCTGTTGCTGAAAGAAAAAGAAGCGCGCTTTGTGCTGTACGAGACCCAACGCGTGACCATCCAACTGGTGAATCTGATCAAGAAAGAGATGAACCATCTCGATTTGAGCGCTGGCATGCGTGTCTTGGCGTCGTCTTCCTCGTCTTGCTGCGAGTGTTCAACTTCCAAACTTGCTGTTGGAAGCCCCGCAACAGTTGGTGGGATCATTGGCAACCCTGCTCTTGTGCGATCGTCCTCGTTGACGTTGACCGGTCCCGGGGTTTTGCCGCCGACCACGTCGATCGCTGGGTGCTGCAAACGTAAATGCAGCCAAGTGGTGCAGGGCATTCGTGTGTGTGTGGCCGAGAAATTGCTGGGATCCTATTTAAAAGAGAGTAAGCGTCAGGTATTGTCGGAGCAAGACTCAATCTGGACGAATCGATCGGTGGAGCTCGAGGTGGAGGCCAAGACGGTCATGCAGGTGAGTTGAGTTGGTAACGGATTGAGGTCGGATGCCCAGCAGCAGAGACTGACGGACGACCTGGTGGACTGTAATGGAATTCTAGATGCTGGAATGGAACCTTCGCGACATGGTGGTTCGAGAAAAAGTACGATATTTAGTGAGCATCGAAGAGCCCGTCAAGTTTTGTTTCATGCCGAAAGAAGCCACATTGCATCTCTGCTGGTTCTTCCACATCCAGCAGTTGCATTCGGCGACCTGAGATACTGTCAACAGCACTCGCGGTAGAAATCGCATGCGAACCGACAGGGACAGCCCACAGGCAGCCAGCCAGCCAGCCAGACAGACAGTCATTGCCATACAGATATTAAGAAATAGACTACCAAATGCAAGAGAAAGCCGATGACTTGGCCTTGTATCTGACTTGCCAGCCAGCATAGCCAAATCCGTTGTGATGTGGTGCACCTTAATCGTGACAAGAAGTAACGTTATGAAGTACCTTTGGTGTGGGCCACACCAACCGCTGCTTGTTGGTCATCCAATCCACCAAACGCCAACAAGAGCAAAAAGGGAAATCGTGATGGAGAGCCAGCGATCTCCGGTGTGTTTCTTGTGTATTCAGCATTATTCTGTTAACTGAATCTGCTTGCTGGACTCTGGAGACATTGTTGTTGTTCTTGCGCTGTCTCTATTTGCTGTGCTGCCTTTGGTTGTCGAGTGGGGGTCAACTGAACAAAGTTTTGTGTTGTGTGGATGGTGGCAGTCGCCCAAGCGTCAGAAATTGGCGCCAGACCAAAAGAAACAACAGGTGGAGTTGACTGGTTGATTTTCTTCCAATAGACCATGTCAATTGATCAAATGTGGATGTCAACTGAATGTGGGCCATTCTGTGTTTTCCTCTCTTGTTGGGACAGCTTTGTTCCTCGCCCACCAAGTCAAGTTTGTCCTCGGCCCACACCACGGCAACGTCTCCGGTGCGCAACACCAGCATTGATTCTCCGCAAAAGTCTTCCAATTCGCAAGCAGAAACGTCAGCAGCGTCAACCGAACAACCAGACAAACCACAAGTGGGATCCGGCGGCTGACAAACGAGAAACAGCAACCAAGCAACGCAGCAGATGTGGATGAAGCTGACGACTTTTGTTGATGTTGTTGTTGCATTTGCTGACAGGAAACCGAAAAGAAATCGGCATTTGCGTTTGGTGGGTTTGCGTCGTATTCGTCGTCCAACGCGTTTTCGGCATTCACTTCGTCAGCTGCGGCGTCGTCTTCTTCTTTGTCGAGTGGTACCACCAGCGGTGGCTTTGGTAGCTTTGCAGGAGGCTTTGGCGGTGGCTTTGGCAAGACCGCGAGCACCACCAACGCCTTTGGCAATGGCAGAGCCGACGACAAGAGCAAGAGCAAGGGCAACGACAAGGACAAGGACAACGACCACGACGACGACGACGACAAGGGCAACGATCAAGACGACCACGCGAACGAAGCGGATTTCCATGAGCAAGTGGCCAACGCCGTGCTGCCGACCCAGCCACCGGTTCCTGGCGCGGCATTGACCCAATTGAGCCACGACGAGATGGTCAACGGTGAAGAAAACGAAGATATCGTGGTGGAAAAGCGCGGCAAACTGTTCAAATTGGCCGAATCCAAGACTTACGTGGAAGTAGGCATCGGCCCGTTTCGACTACTCAAGGCCAAAGCCGACGACGACAAGTCGAGTGCGCGGGTAGTGATGCGACGAGAAAGCTACGCCAAGGGACCTGGCACCAAACTGATTCTGAATCTGCGGCTGACCACCTGCATTTCGGCGATGCTCAAGGAAAAATGCGTTGTCATGACCTTCATGGAGCCGCGAGACGACCAGGAACCCCCCAGCACTAGTTCCAAGGCTGCGAACGATCAACAACAAGAAGAAGAAGAAGTAGACGTCAAAGCCAAGTTACGGCCCGTGACGTATCTCGTGCGCTTTGCAGACCCCGACGAAGCCAGTGACGTGCTCAAAGCGGTCACCAAGTATCTATCTGTGCCCGTCGCCACAAAGTAGTCAGCCCGCACACACGACGATGCCCGATCCAACGCCTTGTGTGTTGTTGGGTGGTAGCCTTTCTTTCCCCCCCAAAAAACAAAATACAAAACAGAAGCAAACCAGCTAAAGCGGACGATCAATACGAAAACCTTTGTGAGGACTTGTCCCAAACAACGTCCTTTGCTGCCGACGTCCTCGTGCTTTTCAAGCCGTTTGAATCCTTCCTGAGGTGCGCGTGTACCTGACAGGTTCCTGGAATTTGGAGAAGAACACTCGCTGGTCTATCAAGAGGTCGAGTTCTTCAAGGCACAAAGGGCCAAATCAAGAGAGTCGATTGCGACCATTGGCACGAACTGTCTGACCACGAAACCAACCTGTCGACGTCGAGTCGTTCACTTTCCAAGTTCCAGTGGGCTCACGGGCTATCGAGCTCAAATCCTTTGCAGCTCTCTCGACGCCGTTGTGCATTCATCGCAACCGGAGACGTTCCAACCAGCGCACAAACACTCGCTTCACTGGTCCACACGACTCTCGAAGCGGAAGAAGCAGACGTTGGTAGTCAATTCACCTGGCTCCTTGTACTCCATGGCGTAGTTGTTACGTTCTCTGTGGAATGCTCAGCGCCAAGCAAAAACGATCGGAGAAAACGGAATGCGGATGCGACCGCAATGACGTTGGTTCCAGATTATGACACCGTGACGTGTGATTCTCTGTGAGAAGGTGCAAATCGCTGCCGCGCGAGAACTGTAACACATGACTCGACTTGCGAGAGAAGTACATGGAAAATGCTACCAATGCATCGCGAAAGAAGAATAAGCGTCTCTGCGCTACGAGTTTTACTCAACTGACTTGTCAAGCACGACATGAATTGGCGATTTTGACGTTGACGGTGACGAGACCGGCATCCGCTGACTCCGAAGACTTGATGACAATCAAGTATTCAACGCAGCTTCGATACCCGTCGGCCTGGACCCCATCTACTCACTCCATGCACCGCACCGGGATGGCAATCCTCACCCAAGGACGCGCCACCTCTCGCTGTTTGCTGCCGGCCACGACGATGCCTAACCAAGCCTGAGCAGGACGAAACATGGCATGAGCTTGATAAAGTTAACCGCTTGACGGTGAGAATCTCGGCAGTTGATCGAAGTCCAACCCGGTGGAGCCATGCGATTTCAACTCTCGAAGTGTGGGTGAAGCAACAAGTGAAACCCTAAAGCAAACCAAATGCCAGCTTTGGCAAAAGAACGAGACAACACGAAGCGGCTCGTTTGTCCGTTGCAGTCCGCAATCAAATCAACCCGAATCCGACTCCTTTCCAAGCCACGTCCCCTCAATGCTGAGGTCATCGCAATGGGCGCATTTGGACTTGCCAATGACGGCAGATCGCGCCCATCAAGCTTGTCTGTCGTTCGAACCTGCCCGTTGGCTTTTCCTAAAGCAGACAGCGAAGTGCCAGCTTACGTGGAAGAAGGTGCGCGAGTTTCAAACTTGAAGTCAAAGTCCATGCCTACAGCCTTCCGCCATTCCGTCAGAAGACTCCAATCATCCAGCACCATCAAGCCATCCACCATACTACGGGAAGAGGCACTCACCGTAGTGCGTCAGCATGAAATTCAAGATGAGGATGAGAAACAACAGCATCTTGGCCTGGATGCTGTAGAAATGGGCTCCAGCACAAACGCTAGCGTGTCAAACACGTTGAGTCCAAACCTTCGCTTGACAAACGCCCACAGCAACCCCAACGACAGCAAATCGACCAGCGCGTACAACTGGAGGTTGCGAATGCCCTGATGGTTCTGACTCTTGGGTCAGAATGTGGACGTTGTGGAAAAAACGCCCATTCGGACTGCACAGCGTGGCGTCCACGTACAACGCTATGCGGTGTGAGCAAGCACATACGGTTAGTCGGTGACTTTGCCTGACCTGCAGGGCTTGACGGCGGCTTACCATAGAAGTACGGCACGTAGGCCTCGACGTACTCCATGAGCACCAGACGCTCCATCATATACATGAAGACGACCATTTGCCGAAGTGTCTGGACTTGGCCTTGCAAGGTCGGCTGGTGACAAATTCTGGAGGTAACAGCGTCCATTCTTCGTGATGCCAGCGATGACGCGTCTCTGCTCGTTGAAGCACTTCGTCTGAGCTTGCGTCGCAGCCAATTCCAGAGCTTGCTGGACTCAAGTCGAATGCCGTGTGAAGCATCCATGCGAATACTACTCATGCGCGTGATCTGCGACTTGTTGGCTCGTGAAAAGCGAAGACAGTACTTGACCAGATCCCGTGGCTCGCTCTGGTACATTTCGTGCACCAGCGGTGCTTTGAGCGCGAGGCGAAACAAGCAGGCGGCCATGTGCACAAAATCCCACGCGATCCACGCCATGGAGACCCATTTGGACCGAGCGCTGACCATGCACATGGCCAGGTACATGGCGTTGAAGAACTCCACTGAGAACACGACGGTCTCTGCCGCAACGTCTTCGACGTGGGAGATGAGTCTTTTGGCGACCAGACTCAGCAAGACCTTGAGCACCGGCAGCATCAGCGTGTACACCACTTGCCAGACACCGTAACCGCTCAATCGTCTGAAGCCGACGTGGAACATCGTCACAGGTCCACGAGTGATCAACACAATCAGCGGTGAAAAAGGCACCGGGAAGCGACCGAACAGCTTGGGCATCAAATAGAAACAACCAGCATACGGGACAGCAATGGCGTTGACAACGATGAAATCCATCTTGCGAGACAGCTAGAAGCTTTCCATCAAGTACTCGCGCTGCCATTTGATGTCCAGCATGAAAGACACGGCCACAAGGTATGTTCGCACCAAGAAACCTGACTGGTTGTGGACGGGTTGGTCGATGCCGACCAGTGGAATGAAGTTGAGCGCAACCACCAGGCCACCACTGGGAAGCGGACTCAGCACGATCACGAGAAGCTTTCACCACCATTTGGTGCGATCGCGGTAGTGGCGAAACGCTTGCAGGTGCGCCACCGAGTACCTTCCGTGTCTTGTTCCACCAGAATTACTTCTTGGGCGAGCTGACTGGCAGAACGCGGTGGCTCGATGCCCACAGGAACCTTTCGGTGTGTATGAATGATGGTTGTTGTTGCTTGCGGACTGCTACATCTAAGACATGAGGTGCGGTAGCTGAATATGGGACGGTTGTTCGCATTTAGACGCGAACAAACGCCGTTTTGCATGGTCAGACAGAGAGTATGCTCCTTGTCAATTCTCTTTGCTCGGAGCCACGTCAACGAGATATCTGAAGATGTAGCAGTCATCACAGTCTCACTTTTACTGATGGATTAGAACGCTAAAACTCGATCGAACTCTGATCGCGGTTGGTAGCTCCAATGGACCACCTCGACCTTCCACAACTCAACTCATGCAAAAGCCAAACACAAACACAGGTGGAGCAAATGCACCACAAAGCCTTGGAGGCATCGGGGCTTAGCAGCCATTGGCAGGATACGGAAGCATCCAGGCTTCGCCACCAATGGGACCGTTGGCCACATAATAGTTCTCACCACCCCAATGGACCACATTCCATTCGTAGCCATCGGCCTGGCCGTAGTAGCGAACGAAGTCCACCGTGTCGCAGTGGTTGTATTGGCCGACGGCAGTGGAGTGGGTCGTGGGCTGGATGCGGATCTTGACCGCAACGACGATGACTTGGTATTTGGTGTGGTCGCTTGAATGCGTTTGGTCTGCGCCGACGGCAAGGCCAAGGTGAAGAACAAGCGCAGAGGTCAAGCCAAGAAGCTTCATCACGTAACGATCAATCTGGAGCTTTTGAGGTTGTTGTTGGAACGGAGACAATTGAATAATGACAAGCACCAGTCTCCAGGCAACGCCAGAGCTTTGAGAGCCATAAGGTTGGCTCAACGCCTCGATCGCGTGTGACACAGCCACACCGCAACATTGATCTATGAGGCCAAAGGATTCTCTCGGAGGTCGTCAAGGGGTGCAAAGAATCTTTTCTTTATGCTTGATTTGCGTTGGCCCACCTTGAAGTTGAAAAGGTTGCCAAACCACCTGATCTCTTGGCGCTGCGGTTGTCCTACCGGCACAAACGTTGATTTGCAAAGCATGACCACTCTAGAGTGGCTTTGGTCCTGCTTGGAAGGCACACCGTGTGGGCGAACCGAGTCAGGAGCCTCGTCATACCGATGGCGCTCGTTGGGAGAGAGACCACCATGCAAACAAAACAAGAGAGGAATCCACTAACGACGAGGTCTTCTCTCGTATGCATGACAGCCATTTTGCATGAAAAGCTGGTTGGTGGCAGTCTGTGCGATGGCCATGGGAAGAGGGCCAAGTCGCTTCCCTCCCGATTGCTGGTCTTGTTGGAATGCTCCACGGCGCCACGTCGCCTCCGCGAGGAGATTCCATTTCCTTCGAGAAACGAGAGAAAGAGAGAAATCCACTGACAATCGAACCATCGCTGGATTTTGCCGCGCAGAGCGACGAGCGCGCCAGGCCCCACTCTCACCCGCTTCGCATTGTAGTGTCCCCCCAACCGTCGCACACACTCCGCCAACATGCATTCGACGGCGCGCGAGCAACCTGTTCTTTCTTGGCAATTCGCTGGTCGATCGATTCTAGGGCTCCAACCACTACCAGGACTCCTACGGGTGGGGTCGTCTCTGTCGTGGTGATAGAAATTGCTGAGGAGAGGAAGACTTCTTCTCTCTGAACGCGCTTCCCCCATGGACAGTCCAGAAGACACACAGGCGGCAGACGAGCATGCCTCACGTCTCCGCGAGTGAATGCAATGTCGGGCTTCGGGTGTCGACGACGCGGAAGCCGATGCTCACGGATATGAAGAAGTCGAATGTGTGCTGGAATGTTGACCGTCAGCAGATTGTCTTCATTGACTTTGGAGCTGTTTACTTGAGAGACGAGCAACGAGGTCTATCTTGTGGAGATGTTTGTTCAGATGACGCTGAGAGCATCGACTTGATTTTGAATATTCCGACTTCGACGTAGAATATCTTACCAAAATGAAACATTTGAAAACACTATTGATGCGTGCCAAAATGTCCGGTTTGATGATATCTTCCAGATCTCGTGTATCCCCCCACACGATTCACTTCTTCATATTTTTTACTTAGAAGGCGTAAAACTGCAGAAAATGAATGTTCGTAGCTTTTGAATCGTCGACTTGGTAGGAAACACGCAAAACCCCCAAATGACATAGCACTAGAAAGCGACATCAAGTCGCAGCTACAAAGGACCGAAACGAAGCATAGACGAGCTTCAAGTGCACCCTCGACCTCATGGTAGCACTCGGAATCAGATCACGCCATCTCGACCTTCGCCAAACTCTCTCTTTCTCTCCCCCCTCCTTCCCGTGCATTCACTTCTCGCCAGAGTCGTGTCGCCGCCACATTCAAAACCGGACTTCGAGGCGTCTCGGAGAACGACACGCATCGTTGCCCCCCATCACTCAGTAGTTGCCAGTTGCAACTTACCAATTCCGGTTGTGATGATGGCATCCCGTCAAGAGAAAGAATTGGAGACGCCGTGGAAGGATTCGGATCCGAAGCGCCAGTCGTAGTGGGGTGCCAAACGCATCCAAGAACAAAACGGTTGCGTCATTTTCCCACCCAGTTCCCTGTGGTTTCAGAAATGCATTGGAACTCTTCAATGCCAAAGTGAAGCCATCCGTTTTCGACGTGTTCATGGCATGGCATGAACCACAGGTCGACCAAGTTGGTCGACAATCCATTCAAACTGAAGGAGGTTTGTGTGCCGACGCACGGGCATTGTGAACAGCGGGCAATGATTCCGATACAGTTGGCATCGAAGCAGCTGTATCAGCACTAGGGGTGGCATCCGAAGATGAAGTTGTGGTGACCATTTCCATGCGATTGGCAAACGAGTTTCGAAGCGAGAGACACATAGTGGTGATACTCGAAAGCTGTTGCTGGCGAAAGTGGAAGCGAGCCGTCAGATCTTCGAGCGCTTTGTTCGGGAACAGCGCGTGCATGGAACAGCTCTTTTTGCATTCCTGTTGTTGCGTTGGTGCATCATTTGGTCAGGTCCGGCCTTGACACCAACCGACAAGGATAGCAATCAGACCCTCACCTTGCAAATCAGTGTATCAGGCTTCTTGCCTGGAGCTAACGCGGTAATGCACTTGTTACAGTAGGTGTGCCCACACGCTGTCAGCGTCAGAGGCTGCTGAAATGGAGCCATGCACTGGAGGCAAGTGAACATGCTCTATTCAACCATACAGCACGTTAGTCATCTTGATGGGATCACAACGTGTGGCCACACGCACCCGTACCTCGGAGGCGATCTCGGCTTCCACAAGCGTACTCACGGTTTTCTCCAGTGAATCCTGTGTGGCCCGCAACATCTCCACGACTTTCAGATCAAAGCACCGCGCTTTGAGTTCGACAATCTCGAGCGTCATTTTACGGCTTTGCTGCTTTTCGTTCTGAAATTCCTGGGTCAAATCCACCAGTTTTGAGTGCAACTCGACGTTTTCTTTGCGCAACAAGCGCACTTGGCTCTGGAAAGACTCCGTTTGGTACTTTTTGGCGCTGATTTTCCGCAACTCGCTCTCCAGCACGTCATTGAGAGTGTTCAAATCCGTGATTTCTTGTTGTGCCTGCGCTTTGTATCGTTCCAACTCGCTCTTGTAGTCGATTTGGCTGCTCTGCTTCTCCCATTTGGCCACTTGATCTTTCAAGGAGAGGTTCTGAGCAATCAGTTGATGGTTTTTCTCTGTCAGATTCGCCACCTGCAGAGCTTGTTGGTCGTGTTGCTGTTGTAGCGCTTCGTACTTCTGCGTAAACGTGAATTTCCAGCGTTCCAACTCTTGGGTTTGGTCCAACAACGAGTTGCGTTCGTCCGACAAAAGCGCAACGGCATCGTTGTTGACTGTTCCGTCGCGAACTCGCTGCAGCACTTGAACCGTCTCGTCATGTGATGGTCTTGAAGTACCCATGACTTTTTTGGAGAGTTCATTCTCGAGTTGTTTGCACCGAGCTTTCAGGCGATCATTCACGCCTCGCAGTTGGATCGTCTCTTTCATCAAATCGTGAAGCTGCTGCTGTTGCTGCTGCTGCTGCTGCTGGAACTGGAAAGGATCTTGGATTACTTGCGGCAGAGGTAGTTGTTGGTGTTGGCGGGACTGGCGGCGTGGTTGTTCCTGACGACCAAACGCTTGCTTTTTGATGACTTTTTTCACTTCTTGCTGCAACTGTCCGTCTCCTGCTCTTTTCTCAGTCTGATGAGATGGTTCTTCTACCTGTGCATCGTCCTTCTGGGCTTGTTCTTCCGCTTCATCCTCGTCCTCTTCTTCTTCTTGTTGTTCATGCGCTTGTGCCTCAAGAGCCTCCTGAAGCTTTTTTTCAGCATCGGCAGCAGCTTGCTGGGCTGCTCTCAATGAGTCTTCCAGACCAGCGATCTCGCCGCGATACGCGTCATTTTGCTACAGAAGTTCCAAACGAGTCACGCGTTCAGAACAGGTGAAAAACGCCTCGTCGGAACCAGACAAAGCTACTTGCGGATGCCCCAACCTCTTCAAGACTTTGGATTTGTGCGTCTCTTTCTTCAAGTGCTTTGGACAGTTTGGCGGTAAACTCTTCGCTCTATGGGCTCCAACATGGCAACCATAACGTCAGCCTCGTTCAGTTCCACCCCTCGACAGCCAGCCGTAGGGCTCGATCGATCCTGTACCGCCAGTAGCTCGCTTTGCTTCTGTTTGATCTGCTGGGTCATAAACGCCATTTCGTCTTCCAGCTTTTGCTTGCGTTCCAGGCGAGCCTGCAACAACCGCGTCTGGTGAATCCATTCGCTCTTTTCTTCTTGAAAGACTGTCTGATGCTTGAGTTTCTCTTCGCGAAGCGATTTTTCTCGATTGCGACACTCTTCCAGGTCCTTTTGGGTCTTGCGGAGAAGACTTTGGGTCTCTTCCAGTTTTTGAATATCTTTCTATGGAGTTCCACGACATTACTACGACACGACGGCACCCAGGAAGAGTTCAAACCAGGAAAGAGACTCTCTCCCCCCACCTGTTTCTCTGCCAGCGTCGTCCGCAATCCAAGAATCACGGTGGTCTGCGAAGCAATGGTGCTCTGAAGCGACTGCATCTCTTCTCGCAGCTGATTCGTCCTCTCCTGAGCCGTTTGGAATCGCTTTTTGGCGTCTTCTTCGTTCTGCTCCATGCATTGCACGCGCTGCACGAGTTTCTTGTGGTTGGCCAACAGATCTTTGCACTGGGCCTCCGATGCCAACAACTACTCGCACAGCAATAGCCGTTCACGTATCGAACCACTGTCAGGTAAGACATTCACACCCGGCAGTATCCGCTTATCGACCGCATCGTGCTGAGGCCCACCTTGCGCTGGTACGTGATCTCAAGTTGTGTCTGGTCGTGAAGCGCCTTGAGCGCAGCTGCTTTCAAATCAGCGATCAGCGCGTTGGTTGCTTGAGTGCGTTCTTCTTCTTCTGCTCGCGCAGCCCTCGCAGCCTCCGTTTGGGTCTGCAGCACCAGCAGTTCGTTCTGACGCGTCTGGTCTTCCAACAACTCTGTGGAAACACCATGACACAAAAGACATCCAACGATCCGGGAGCACCATGAGGGATCTTGCATCAAGTTCGAATGCAATCAACGTTTAGAGGACTCTCACTTCGCGAACGTTCAAGCTCTTGTTGAAGCTGCCGCATTTGCTTTTGCAGGTTGTCCACTTGGCGCTTTTCGCGTTGGTTCATTTGCGTCAACGCCACGACGTTGTGCTGAAGCGCATACAACGATTGGGTGTCCAGATCCAGCAACGACTTGCTTCGTGGCGAAGAAGTCTCAAACAGCGCGTCATGGCTCAGAGGTTCCTGCTCTTCCGAAGGCGGTGAATACTGTCGCTGCAGCTCTCGCTCCCGCTCTCGCTCGCATGGATGACTGGAAGTAGGTGACTCTGACGCGTGGGACTTTTTGGTAGACGCCGAAGAACATGCCATGGGACTGGCTGAGAGATGCAGTTGCGTCAACGCGTTGCCGACACGAAGATGCGACGCTTCGTCACGGGGATGGTTGTTGTTGTTGTTGATGCTGTTGTGGGGACTGCAGCCAGCCCCACCGCTGGGCCCAGCTACGAGACGACGATGGGAAGAAGTCAAAGAAGAAGAAAGTCCACTGACAGAGACCTCTGTGCCATGATGATGATGATGCGGTGGCTTTTGCGGAGGAAACCCTGGGACAATGGGATGCAACACTCGGCTTGTTGTATTCTCCATGAAGCCTTTTTGTATGATTCTGGAATACCAAGTAAGTACGAAGTCTGCATAAGTACGACCCTTTTAGAGCACTTTACCACTAATCCCTGTAACAATCCAACAAATATCTATGACATCTCTAGGGCGTCTCTGCCCAGATTTTCCATTTGAAACTATTGCAAGCACTGACTCATAGTATAGGAACCAATGCTGACCGAAAAAGTTCGAATCCGCGTCATATAGCCTCTTTTGCTGTCATGACCGTTGCGTCTACAATATGAATTAGTATAGTACCGTGGACTACTTCATCTGAGAGCGCCTCCGTACTCTGCCCTTGGGAGTTACAGAATTGATTTCAATGCCGTCAGTTACTTACAAGATCAAGTTAGTGCATGATGTGGTTGATGTCTTTGAACCACGAGGATCAAACCTTGTCGACTTCACATTCAATCCGCGATGCACTGGAGAGTGTTTGCTCTCATTTAGCAGCGGCAAGCCATCCAAGCCGCATGCATGTTTCCAGCAGGCAAATCGACTGTTGACAAAAGAGGCATGCGATACTGTGTCAAAAGGTTTTGAATCTTGAGCAGCGCTCACACGGCACGCTGTGCATCCTATAACAGTTCTTTCCGACAAAACGGATTTGCTGGCTTGGGCAAAAAAACTGCGACGTTTGGTAAGTTGCAAATGGTTCACAAAAGGTTGGATCCCCGGAGAAATCACAGGGAATACCCTTTACAAAGACCTTAGGGTGAAGAAGGAGCGTAATAAAGTAATTCAAAAAGGTGGTGACGCTATAGGCAAGCCAACTAGCCTTTGTCGAGGGATGAGCAAGGTCAGCGGTGAGGATCTCAACCAGCCATCATCTTCTTGAATCAGCGCGCCCGTATGTCTTGGTCAGAGGTTCGTTCTTCTTGTTCTCAAGGTTCTTATTATTGGTGTTCATGGCGATGAACTCAGCAGTGCCAAGTAGTGGCTCGCTTACACCAGCACCAGTGCCTTCGGCTTCGGATTCCGTGGCTCTTGGTGGTGGTTCTCCTGTATCAGTGTGTCACGAAGTTGCCTTCCGCGTGATAACAATGTCCTCGATTACTGAGCAGAGGACTTGTTTCAATTGTTTACATGACGGGATCTCCACGATCCAATCTGCTGAGTTGAAGCTTGATCCTGTGAGTACCTTAGTTGAGGTACTCGTGAGGGCATTACGCCTTTGCGGGCATAGCAGCAGAAAACAGTCATGAATCATGTAGAATATTGCTATAGGGAAGCTCGCTATGAACCGAGTTGTTCAAGCAAGCTCAAGTCTTGCAGCATACAACTCCCAATCTTTCTGAACCACATCTTCTAGGTAGACGCGAATCGCTCGAATGACTGTCTGGACATAACGTTCCTACTAGCCGTTGGATTGGGGTTGATTCGCCAGAGTTGCACGTTGATGTTGCTCCATCATGCAGGTTAAGGCTTGAAGGCATTGTAACTCGGGTCATGAAGTGTGGATCACGCCAGCGCCGGCCAATCGAGGATGCTCAAAAAGTGTGTCAGGGTTGCCCACACGGTCCGAAACTACGCCCAATGTATCAGTGAAGAGATGCGCGCATTGATCACTGCGCAACGAAAGACAATCCCCTTTGTTTTGGGGGGGGGGGGGGGGGAAGCGAAGCCTCAGCTCAAGGTGCGAAGCGACCAGGTCGCCAAAGCCACCATCAACGAGACATTAAACACCTTGTCAGTGTTGCTCTAGTAGCCATCGTGTAGCACGATCTTTAGTGCGATCGATCTGAGAGACGGATTCTATCAGATTTTGATGCAGGAAAGCGATATCCCACTGTCAGCACTCCAAGTGGAATGTTGTGGGAATGCCTTGTGATGCCACAGGGATTGAAAAATGCCCCTGCAACGTTCAATCGTTGTGTCACCAATTTATTGCGACCGGTGTGTCACTTTGCACCGAGCTACTTCGACGATGTGTTTATAAACAGTCGAGCACAAGATGGCAAGACCGATGTTGAGGTACATCGCGAGCACTTGCGCAAGCACAAGCTCTTCATCAACATCAAGAAGTGTATCTTTGGTGCCCCAGAGATACCCGTTCTTGGCGACTTTGTCGGCCGCAACGGTGTCCGTTGTGATCCAGAGAAGATCAAGGCCATTGTGGATTGGCCTGTGCGACAGGCAACTCCGACAGTTCCTTGGATTGTCGACGTACTTGCACAAGTACGCACGGAACTACGCCGGTGTAGTGGGTCCGTTGACGCAACTCTTGCGAAAAGAGTGCAAATGGGAATGGTCTTCCGAATGCCAATCGGCATTTGAAACGGTCAAAAAGAGCTTGACCGAGGCTCCGATCCTCATGATCGCCGACCATTCGAAACCATTTCATGTCGTTTGCGACGCATCCGATTTTGCAATCGGATGTGCACTCATGCAGCAGGATGATGAAGGCCGAGACCGAGTGGTCTCGTATCAGTTGCGACAGATGAAACCAGCTGAACGGAATTATTCCGTTCACGACAAAGAGCTACTGTCAATGAAGTACGCTCTCACGAAGTTTCGTGTCTACCTTCTTGGCAGCAAACCATTTGTGGTCTATACAGACCATG